>SJYW01028925.1:7617-31395 GCA_006410735.1 Raphicerus campestris | reverse complement strand
AAAAAAAAAAAAAAGAAAAGAAAAGAAAAGAAAAAAAAAAATGTGAACCAAATTAAAAATTTGGAGATTTCATCCCCAAAGAGATCCAGAGTTTTGCATTCTCTAAGATTTGTCCCACACTGAGTCCCATCCCCTCAAGGCAGCGATGGGCTGAAGCAGAACCGTGGTTGCTGCCTTTGGAGGCCTGTGAACTCCCGTTCTCCCCAGTCCTCATCATCCTCTGTGGATCCCCAACACTGAGCAGAACTTGCTATTTGTCATCATTCTTGCATTGTTGGTTTTCTTATAGTGGAGAAGGCTTTTTTTTTGGGGGGGGGGGCAGGGGGTAGACCTAAGTGGAGAAATAAAAAAATATAACCCAAAGACTGAAAATTTCAAGACAGATAGAAGAGAGCATATTTCTCTGTGGGGGTGGAGCCTATCCCTCTGTATAGCAGGCAAAATGTGGCTGGGCTCTCCCACTGACCTGTTTCATTCTTCTGTATTCCTACCTGGTCCTGCAGGCATTTGCATACAACTTCCACTTTTCTCTGCAGAAAAAATGTTCTGGGACTTCCCTGGTGGTGCGGGGGATAAGAATCTGCCTGCCAATGCAGGGGACATGGGTTCAATCCCTGGTCTGGGAAGATTCCATAGGCAACTAAGCTCATGAGCCACAACCACTGAGCCTGCCTGCTGCAGCTACCGAAGCCCGCTCACCTGGAGCCTCGGCTCCACAACAAGAGAAGCCACTGCAGTGAGAAGCCCGTGCACCACAACTAGAGGGAGCCCACACAAAACAATGAAGACCCAGAACAGCCGAAAAGAAAAAAAATGTTCTGGAGGGAGATACAGATGGGAGTGGTTATTGACAACCTAAAACCTGACCGTGAATCTCCAGGGGTGAAATGAGCTCAGGTGAGACCCTTTGTCCCAGGGTGTGGCTAGCATCCATTAAAGCACTTCTGAGAGATAAACCCTGCTTTCAGCATGGTTCAGGGTGCTCCTTATTGAAATTGGTCTATACAGGCAGAGGGTATTCAATAATGAAGACGCTGGCTTCACTAGTGCTGAGTAATTTTCTTCAAACCCTTTCTCCTTCCTCACATTGCTCTTTCTGGCCATCTTGTTTCCCAAACTCACCAAACCCGCCTCAGGATCTTTGTACTTATTCTCCCTGAAATGCTCTATCACTAATATTCTTGTGGCATCATTCCCTCACTTTGTCCAGGTCTTTGCTCACTGAGACCTGCCTTTTCTTATCAGTGATTATTTCTTTCTCCTGCTTTCTTTTTCACCCCAGCATCTACCACTACCTGATGTTATCAGTGTTCTTCATTTGACCTTTGTTTAATGTCTCTCTCCCACTGGAAATATAAAAGGGACTTTGTTTTATCCACTACTGTATCTTCAATGCCTAAAATAGCTCCTAGTCCATAGTAGAAAGGCTTCCCCAGTGACTCAGTGGTAAAAGAATCTGCCTGCAATGCAGAAGATGCTCAGGAGGCCTGGATTCCAGCCCTGGGTCTGGAAGATCCCCTGGAGAAGGAAATGGCAACTCAATCCAGTATTCTTGCCTGGGAAATCCCATGGATAGAGGAGCCTGGCGGGCTAGTCCATGGAGTCGCAAAAAAAGTCAGACCCGACTGAGAGACCAAGCAACAACAAACCATAGTAGATGCCCAGGATAAAGTTACTGAATTCATCAATCAAATACGCATCCCGAGCAAGAAAACTGAAGCATTTTCACTATCTTCTTTCTGGCTTGAATCTCTCTTTAGCTTTTGCATCTTCTCTTGCATACATGTGCTTCTCCGCTTAGTCTTTGACTTAGCCTGCAGACTCAAATCCACTACCAAGAGGAGCTTGGGCTCTCCTGGATTTTCCCCTTGATTTCCATGAGCTTGACTTTGTCTGTCATACCAAGCAGCGAGCATGTAAGAGACTCAGCCACTTAATCAGCTGTTATGTTTCCTTCTCATTCAAATCACCGCAAATCACCTTCCAAGCTCTGCTTGGAAGACCTTCCGAAGAGTAACTGATGGTGTTATTAGACCTAAGCCTGGGCAGCTTCTAGGTATGTTTGATTTTCCAGAGGAGTTCCCAAAGGTCAAGGCCTGGTATGATGATGTGGTAAGCAGAACAGGCAGAAGAAATACCTATTGGTAAATAACAAACACCACTCCTGGCTTAGTCATAGAATTCTGAGAAGTAGCAGTACCCAGTGAACCAACCTGGAGATTGGCAATCATGGGTGATACTAACTTTAACCAAAGGCATGTGGCAGAGCTACAAAAAGCAAGCTCTGAACTGTGCAAACAGTAACCACCCACCTCCTCAAGCCCCAGGGACAACCTCCATATGCAAGCCATGTGGAGAGGCCAGCTAATTACACGTAGCAGGACTTTTCTGTTCCCTAGCTCATTAAATTATAATGATCATGTCCAGCCATAAAAGAAAGCAATAAAATATCATCCACTTGCCTTTATGGGATAACTTTAATCTCTCTTCACCATATATTTGAAGCATATGCTTGACTTTACTTATAATAATCCATTGATGGTGGTAAGAAAAGAAATATCTACTCTGCCTGTAAATAAATTAAATCAAAGTAGATTAAGTAGCTTATTCTGTACTTGTAATAACCTTGTCCTTAGAAAAACAGTATAGTGTTCAGCATGAACAAACAAAACATTGTCAGTGGAAAAGTAACTTGTAGAGTAAGTTGTTTTTAAAATAGGTCATTCAGATCACCGAAAGTGCTNTTTGAAGCATATGCTTGACTTTACTTATAATAATCCATTGATGGTGGTAAGAAAAGAAATATCTACTCTGCCTGTAAGTAAATTAAATCAAAGTAGATTGAGTAGCTTATTCTGTACTTGTAATAACCTTGTCCTTAGAAAAACAGTATAGTGTTTAGCATGAACAAACAAAACATTGTCAGTGGAAAAGTAACTTGTAGAGTAAGTTGCTTTTAAAATAGGTCATTCAGATCACCAAAAGTGCCATTCCAACAAATGTGGCTGTTACATTTTCAAAGGTTATTTACAATATTTAAACATAGGCTAGGAATAAAAAATTGAGGGGGAAAGTTGGGTTCTTTCTGTTTTGTTTTAAAATATTCCCAATCAAGAAATTATTATATTTCAGTATGTGTCAACAACTCCAAAATAAACAGTAAGGTCTTATTTCCTAAAAAATAACAAAAACAATTTTTTTAAGAAATAATTCTGTGAACATCATGCTAGTAAGTCCTGCCGCTTTTCCCTGTGGTTTTTCCAATGCACGCTCAAAGGAGATTTTTACTGAAACTTCCCTTTTCTTCTGATTTTTTAAAGCCGATACTCAAAATAGACAAATTTGTCTGACAAAGTCATCAGGCAAATCCTTGTCTTTCGTGGCATAAATATTTTTAGCCAAAGTCTACAATGCCTTCTACTCTGCCATAACCATCAATTTTCCCCTGCCACGTATTCATTGTCAATCAGATTAATTTTATTGTAATTTATTGATTGCAGTCATTAAATGGGAAAAAATAATGATGACATAATAAAAAGGGCTCAATAAATAAATATGGTATGCATAAACAAATATCACTGATAGCAACTGGGAAATCAGAAGGCAATGATAATATGCCAACATCTCACACAAAGACCACCATAAAAGAATAAGACGCCAGCTACCAAAGTCTACTCAAAAAGAAATGGATAATATTTATAGCCCTTTCAAAGAAGTAGACTCCAGATTCATGAGACTTTACTGGTGAGTTTTACCACTTCATGAAGAAATGACACCTGTTCTACATAAACTTTTCCCAAAAAATAGAAGTGGTAACATTTCACAACTCATTTCATTAATGAGGCCAGCATTATCATGATGCCAAACATAGATAAGACAGGAAACTATAGACTAATACCTCTTGTGAGCATGGTAACAAAATACTAGCAAATTGAATCCAGAAATCTATAAAAAGGATAATATACCATGACTCACTTGGGTATATTCCAGAAAAGCAAAGTAGGTTCAATATTCAAAATCAACCAGTAAAAGTCACATTTTCAACAGACTAAAATACTAAAATTATGTAATATCTCAATACATGTTTTAAAAGCATTTATAAAATTCAACATTCATTATAAAAAGTTTTGGCAAACTTGAAATAGAAGGAAATAGTTCTCAATCTGGAAAATTTTATATCTAAAAAAAATGGTAACACTGTTATTTTTCTTTGGCTTTTTATTTTGTATTGGGGTGTAGCCAGTGAACAATGTTGTGATAGTTTCAGGTGAACAGTGGAGGGACTCGGCCATACATATACATGTATCAATTCTCCCCCAGTCTCCCCTTCCATCCATGCTGCCACATAACACTGAACAAGGTTCCATGCACTATACAGTAGGTCCTGTTGCTTATCCATTTTAAATATAGCAGTGTGTACAAGTCCATCCCAAACTCCCGAACTATCCCTTCCCCCATACTTTCCCCCACCTCCCCACTCCCCCACGCCTAGCAACCATAAACTCATTCTCAAAGTCTGTGAGTCTGTTTCCGGTTTGTGCATAACTCAGCCATTAAAAAGAATGAAATAATGCCATTTGCAGCCACATAGATGGGCCTAGAGAGTGTCACACTGAGTGAAGGAAGTCAGACAGAGATGCAGAAATATTGTTTGACATCCCTTGTGTGTGGAATCTAAAAAGAAATGATACAAATGAGCTTAGGTAACATCATTCTTAACAGCAGAAGAGTGGATGCTTTGCAATTCAATCTGGGATTGAGGCAAGAATGCCCACTTTTTATAACTTATTTTCACAGTTAAATTGGAGGTCCTAGCTAATGCAATAAAATAAGAAAGTAAATAAAAGCATACAGATTGTTTTTTAAAAAGTAAAAATGTCTTTAACTGCAAATAGCATAATCATATGCATAGAAAATTTAAGATATCAAAAATACAAATAGTTGTTACAAAAACTATGTGAGTTTAGCTATGTATCAGGATACAGTGAAGTGAAAGTCTCTTAGCCGTGTCTGACTTTTTGCAACCCAATGAACAATATAGTCTATAGAATTCTCCAGGCCAGAATACTGGAATGGGTTGCCTTTCCCTTCTCCAGGGGATCTTCCCAACTGAGGGATCAAACCCAGGTCTCCCGCATGGTAGGCAGATTCTTTAACAGCTGAGTCAGGAGGGAAGCCCATCAGGACACAAGATCAAAATAAAAAATAAATCGTTTTTCTGCTTATAAGCAATGAACTGTTGGATGTTGAAAATGCTAAAAATACCACTCACTGCAATAATCTATATGGGAAAAGAATCTTGAAAAGAGTGGATATATGTATATGTATAATTCATACATTTTGCTATACAGTAGAAACTGTTGCAACATTGTAAATCAACAATACCCTAATAAAAATTTTAAAAATTACCACTCACAACAGATTAAAAACATGAAAAATTTAGAAATAAATATAACCAACTATGTGCAAGACCTGTATACTGAAAAAATTTCTAATGCTGAGAGAAATCAAGGAAGAACTAAACAAATCAAGAGGCTAATCATGCTCATGAATGGGAAGAGGGAATGTTGTTAAGATGTCGATTCTTTCCAAATTCATCTGCAGATCAGCAGCCTTTGTTGTTATAGTAGAAATCTACAAACTGAATCTAAAATTTTTTGGAAAATATAAAGGACTGAAAATGACTTTTGAAAAAAGATAATAGAGGATTTGAGTTGGAGTTGAAATCTCTGTTTTCAAGATTTATTGTAAAGCTACAGTAATCAAGGCAGTGCATATAGCTAAAGGTAGAAATATAGATCAAAGGGACAGACGATAGGGTCCAGAAATAGATACACCAAAATATAGTAAACTGATTTCCAACAAAAGTGCTCAGGTGATTCAATGGGGAAAAGAGTTTTTCAACAAATAGTGCTGGAACAATTGGACATCCAAAAAAAAAAAAAAGAACCTTGATTCTTACTTCATACTATACTCCACAATTAGCTCAAAGTGGATCACAGACCTAAATGTTAAGAGATAAAACTATAAAACTTCTGAGAAAACATAGGAGAAGATCTTTTTACCTTGGTTTAAACAGGGGTTTCCTAGATAAGAAACAAATATCACAAACCATAAAAGAAAAAATTAATATATTGGACTTCATCAAAATTTTAATATTTCTACTTTTCTAAAGATAATGTTATATGAATATATCTCAATAAATCTGTTATAAAAATATTAAGAAAATGAAAAAAGTCACAGACATGGAAAATTATATAACTGATAAAGGACTTATAAAAAAAACTATTATAGCACAATAAGAGTAATTTTTTAAAACCAACTAAAAAGAGGTCAAAATATTTAAACACACACTTTCACTAGAGAAATAAATGAATGGCAAATTAGTTCATGAAAAGATGCTAATTTGAGTTTAGGGAAATGTACATTAAAACATGAGAAGATACCATTGCACCCTCACTAGAATCTCTAAAATTTTAAGTTGACATGACCAAACATTGCCAAGCAAACAAAGCAACAGAAATTCTCATATTTATAACAATTTTATTCATAATAGCTGAAGACTGGAAACAGCTCAAATGTTCACCAATCGGTGAAGAAACAAATTGTCTATATCCAGACCATGGAGCAATAGTCAGCAATACAAATAGAATTATAGACACGTGCAACAATATGAATTCATGGCAAAAGCTATTAGCTAAGTATAACAAGCCAGACACAAAAGGCTATATATTATAGGATTTCATTTATGTAACATTCTAAAAAACAGGTCAGATATTGCAAGGAAATGAGGGTGGGTGAGGAGGTTGACTGCAAAGAGCATGGAGGAACATTTGAAGTTGATAGAAATGTTCTATATCTTGATTAAGGCAGTAGTTTTATGACTGTGTGATCAACAAATGGCTTCCCTGATGGCTCAGTGGCAAAGAATCTGCCCGCAGAGCAGGGGACAAGGAGATGCAAGTTCAGTCCCTGGGTCAGGAAGATCCCTGTAAGAGGAAATGGCAGCCCACTCCAGTATTCTTGCCTGGAAGATTCCATGGACAGAGGAGCCTGGCAGTCTACAGTCCACAGGGTCACAAAGAGTCAGACACGACTGAGCACACTCCCACGATGATAGACAAAGCTCATTGAACGGTACTTGTAAGGGGTACATTTTATTGGGTTGGCCAAAATTTTGTTCAGGTTTTTTCATAACATGGAAACTGAATGAGACTTTTTGGCCAACCCAATATTTTATGTGAATTATTCCCCAATAAACCTGACTCTTTAAAAGGTAAAACTTAAGAAGTACCTTGGGGAAGGACAAAAGAGAGGAAAGACTGAAACTCTATGTCATTCAGGCTAAGTCAGTATACATGCAAGACCCCATCACTAGATAATCTGCCCTCTAACTGGTGTTTGGCTTCATATGGTGCTCACTCTGGGAAGACAAATAAGGGAGGTAAGGTTATTTCTTTTTTTTAACCCCTACAACTAAAAATTCTCAACACATCTCTCCACATTAATTCAGATTATTCAATAAAGAGAATAGTTTAGGTTTGGTGAAGTTACAAATAGGAGAAGATACAGTTTTAACTTTAGTACTAAAAGCAAGTTTAAAAATAGAACTCATAACTAGATCTTAAATGTTCTTACCACAAAAAAGAAATGGCAATTATGTGATGGGCTGATAATATTGTAACATTTAAATGTATCAAATCATCTTTGTACATCTTAATGTTACATGTCAGTTATATCTCAATTTTTAAAATTAAAAATATAAATAGATGATAAACAAAAGCAGCACTCTTACAGATCCTCAGAGGGACAGAAGGTATTTTATCCATGTGCATTCTTAGCTAACGATAGCTCTCTGCTGGTAGAAAATGCAGGTAGAGGGAGACACTATGAAACTGAATAGTTTTGCCCTAGGGAGAGAAATGGCNACTCAAAAAAAAAAAAAAAAAGAACCTTGATTCTTACTTCATACTATACTCCACAATTAGCTCAAAGTGGATCACAGACCTAAATGTTAAGAGATAAAACTATAAAACTTCTGAGAAAACATAGGAGAAGATCTTTTTACCTTGGTTTAAACAGGGGTTTCCTAGATAAGAAACAAATATCACAAACCATAAAAGAAAAAATTAATATATTGGACTTCATCAAAATTTTAATATTTCTACTTTTCTAAAGATAATGTTATATGAATATATCTCAATAAATCTGTTATAAAAATATTAAGAAAATGAAAAAAGTCACAGACATGGAAAATTATATAACTGATAAAGGACTTATAAAAAAAACTATTACAGCACAATAAGAGTAATTTTTTAAAACCAACTAAAAAGAGGTCAAAATATTTAAACACATACTTTCACTAGAGAAATGAATGGCAAATTAGTTCATGAAAAGATGCTAATTTGAGTTTAGGGAAATGTACATTAAAACATGAGAAGATACCATTGCACCCTCACTAGAATCTCTAAAATTTTAAGTTGACATGACCAAACATTGCCAAGCAAACAAAGCAACAGAAATTCTCATATTTATAACAATTTTATTCATAATAGCTGAAGACTGGAAACAGCTCAAATGTTCACCAATCGGTGAAGAAACAAATTGTCTATATCCAGACCATGGAGCAATAGTCAGCAATACAAATAGAATTATAGACACGTGCAACAATATGAATTCATGGCAAAAGCTATTAGCTAAGTATAACAAGCCAGACACAAAAGGCTATATATTATAGGATTTCATTTATGTAACATTCTAAAAAACAGGTCAGATATTGCAAGGAAATGAGGGTGGGTGAGGAGGTTGACTGCAAAGAGCATGGAGGAACATTTGAAGTTGATAGAAATGTTCTATATCTTGATTAAGGCAGTAGTTTTATGACTCTGTGTGATCAACAGATGGCTTCCCTGATGGCTCAGTGGCAAAGAATCTGCCCGCAGAGCAGGGGACAAGGAGATGCAAGTTCAGTCCCTGGGTCAGGAAGATCCCTGTAAGAGGAAATGGCAGCCCACTCCAGTATTCTTGCCTGGAAGATTCCATGGACAGAGGAGCCTGGCAGTCTACAGTCCACAGGGTCACAAAGAGTCAGACACGACTGAGCACACTCCCACGATGATAGACAAAGCTCATTGAACGGTACTTGTAAGGGGTACATTTTATTGGGTTGGCCAAAATTTTGTTCAGGTTTTTTCATAACATGGAAACTGAATGAGACTTTTTGGCCAACCCAATATTTTATGTGAATTATTCCCCAATAAACCTGACTCTTTAAAAGGTAAAACTTAAGAAGTACCTTGGGGAAGGACAAAAGAGAGGAAAGACTGAAACTCTATGTCATTCAGGCTAAGTCAGTATACATGCAAGACCCCATCACTAGATAATCTGCCCTCTAACTGGTGTTTGGCTTCATATGGTGCTCACTCTGGGAAGACAAATAAGGGAGGTAAGGTTATTTCTTTTTTTTAACCCCTACAACTAAAAATTCTCAACACATCTCTCCACATTAATTCAGATTATTCAATAAAGAGAATAGTTTAGGTTTGGTGAAGTTACAAATAGGAGAAGATACAGTTTTAACTTTAGTACTAAAAGCAAGTTTAAAAATAGAACTCATAACTAGATCTTAAATGTTCTTACCACAAAAAAGAAATGGCAATTATGTGATGGGCTGATAATATTGTAACATTTAAATGTATCAAATCATCTTTGTACATCTTAATGTTACATGTCAGTTATATCTCAATTTTTAAAATTAAAAATATAAATAGATGATAAACAAAAGCAGCACTCTTACAGATCCTCAGAGGGACAGAAGGTATTTTATCGATGTGCATTCTTAGCTAACGATAGCTCTCTGCTGGTAGAAAATGCAGGTAGAGGGAGACACTATGAAACTGAATAGTTTTGCCCTAGGGAGAGAAATGGCTGGACTTATATGTTTCAGAGATCACTCTGGTAGCCATGGTATGAAACTGAATTTGATCAGGGCAATGCAGTATAGAAGGACATGGTTGTTGAAAGCTGAAAGCTGAAACCATCCCTTGATAAGTGATAAAGCCCTCTCTCACGGCAATGAGAGGTGGCAACTCAGAGGGACTTGGCCATTGGTTGACTGTGACGGTGGGTGAGAAAATGGCACTAGGGATCACACTAACATTCTGACTTGGTGGAAGATGTTGTTACACCAAAAGAACCTGGAAAGAGAAGCAGCGAGCATGCTTGGATAGAGGAAGAGTTCTCATATGGCACTTGTCTATGTTGATCCAGGAGTTTCATTTTGGCTTTTTCTATAAACTCTTCCTTCCCTGCCATAGACCATTCCTCTCTATTCTCACGTTATAGTAAATGATGAATAAAAATAATAAAGTATCTATTTTATGTCCATCTGTCCCACTTAACTGGGAGCTACTCAAGGGTAGGACCTGTGTCTTCTGCATTTTTTTTATCAAGTTCAGAATTCTTATTGTGCTTCCCAGGCCTGAATGTTCTTGCTCCTGTGTCCCACACTTCTCTGCCGAGCCAGTTCTCTCTCGCCTGCTGACATTGCTAGTCCCCCTGCCTGGAAGGTCCCTCTGCCTCCCCATCATCTGAAACCCCTCCCGGATCTGAAAATCTCTTCATTGTTCTTCAGGTCTCAGCTAAGTCTTTGTTTTCCTTAGGAAAACTTCAGGATTTCTCCCACGTCTGGTACAGGGCCCCTCCTGAATGTCCCCAGCACCTCTAACTCTAGCTATATTAACAGCCATGACTGGTGGCTCTGTCAGGAAAGGGAGCGACCACCTGCAATACTCAGAAAACGAAGATCATGGCATCCGCTCCCATCACTTCATGGGAAATAGATGGGGAAACAGTGGAAACAGTGTCAGACNAATTGGAAGCGGTCAAACAGGAGATGGCAAGAGTGAATGTCGACATTCTAGGAATCAGCGAATCAGGACTGGAATGGGTGAATTTAACTCAGATGACCATTATATCTACTACTGCGAACAGGAATCCCTTAGAAGAAATGGAGTAGCCATCATGGTCAACAAAAGAGTCTGAAATGCAGCACTTAGATGCAGTCTCAGAAATGACAGAATGATCTCTGTTCATTTCCAAGGCAAACCATTCAATATCACGGTGATCCAAGTCTCTGTCCCAACCAGTAATGCTGAAGAAGATGAAGTTGAACAGTTCTGTGAAGACCTACAAGACCTTTTAGAACTAACACTCAAAAAAGATATCCTTTTCCTTACAGGGGACTGGAATGCAAAAGTAGGAAGTCAGAAACACCTGGAGTAACAGGCAAATTTGGCCTTGGAATATGGAATGAAGTAGGGCAAAAGCTAATAGAGTTTTGCTAAGAAAATGCACTGGTCATAGCAAACACCCTCTTCCAACAACACAAGAGAAGACTCTACACATGGACATCACCAGATGGTCAACACTGACATCAGATTGATTATATTCTTTGTAGCCAAAGGTGGAGAAGCTCTATACAGTAAGCAAATACAAGACCAGGAGCTGACTGTGGCTCAGATCATGAACTCCTTATTGCCAAATTCAGACTTAAATTGAATAAAGTAGGGAAAACCACTAGACCATTCAGGTATGACCTAAATCAAATCCCTTAGGATTATATAGTGGAAGTGAGAAATAGATCTAAGGGACTAGATCTGNGAAGATCATGGCATCTGGTCCCATCACTTCATGGGAAATAGATGGGGAAACAGTGGAAACAGTGTCAGACTTTATTTTGGGGGGCTCCAAAATCACTGCAGATAGTGACTGCAGCCATGAAATTAAAAGACACTTACTCCTTGGAAGGAAAGTTATGACCAACCTAGACAGCATGTTGAAAAGCAGAGACATTACTTTGCCAACAAAGGTCCATCTAGTCAAGGCTATGGTTTTTCCAGTGGTCATGTATGGATGTGAGAGTTGGACTATAAAGAAAGCTGAGCACCAAAGAATTGATGCTTTTGAAGTGTGGTGTTAGAGAAGACTCTTGAGAGTCCCTTGGACTGCAAGGAGATCCAACCAGTCCATTCTGAAGGAGATCAGCCCTGGGTGTTCTTTGGAAGGAATGATGCTAAAGCTGAAACTCCAGTACTTTGGCGACTTCATGAGAAGAGCTGACTCATTGGAAAAGACTCTGATGCTGAGAGGGATTGGGGGCAGGAGGAGAAGGGGACAACAGAGGATGAGATGGTTGGATGGCATCACTGACTAGATGGACATGAGTCTGAATGAACTCTGGGAGTTGGTGATGGACAGGGAGGCCTGAGGTGCTGGGATCATGGGGTCACAAAGAGTCAGACACGACTGAGTGACTGAACTGAACTCAACTGAATCTTATCAGTCCTAAAGGAGATCAGTCCTGGGTGTTCATTGGAAGGACTGATGCTGAAGCTGAAACTCCAATACTTTGGCCACCTCATGGGAAGAGCTGACTCACTGGAAAAGACCCTGATGCTGGGAGGGATTGGGGGCAGGAGGAGAAGGGTACAACAGAGGATGAGATGGCTGGATGGCATCACCGAATCAATGGACATGAGTTTGAGTAAACTCCGGGAATTCTTGATGGACAGGGAGGCCTGGTGTACTGCGATTCATGGGGTTGCAGAGTCAGACACGACTGAGTGACTGAATTGAACTGACTGAGCGACTAAGCTCACAGGCAGCATGTCTTTAAAGGCCCACACTGGGCTCTGGACTGAACTGAACTGAACTGAACTGAATCTTACCACAGGGGCTTCCCAAGTGGCGCTAGTGATAAGAAATACACCTGCCAATACAGGAGATGCAAGAGAGACTGCTTCAATTCCTGAATGTGGAAGATCCCTGGTGTAGGAAACGGCAACCCACTCCAGTATTCTTCACTGGAAAATTCCATGGGCAGAGGAGACTGGTGGGCTACATACAGTCTGTGGGGCTGCAGAGTCAGACACAACTGAGAGACTGAGCAGTCCGCTCATAGACATCCTCCATCTTAATATTGTCTGTTTCTTTCATAGAAAAGGAGAAAATAACTACATAATATTTTATAGGTTATTTCAAGGATTTCTGCAAAAAAAACCCAAACCATATATATATGGAGAAGGCACTGGCACCCCAGCACCCCACTCCAGTACTCTTGCCTGGAAAATCCCATGGGTGGAGGAGCCTGGTAGGCTGCAGTCCATGGGGTCGCGAAGAGTCGGACATGACTTCAGTTTCACTTTCACTCTTCACTTTCATGCATTGGAGAAGGAAATGGCAACCCACTCCAGTGTTCTTGCCTGGAGAATCCCAGGGATGGGGGAGCCTGGTGGGCTGCCGTCTATGGGGTCGCACAGAGTCGAACATGACTGAAGCAACTTAGCAACAGCATATATATATATATACATATATATGTTACTAGTAAGATATGCCTGCCTCCTACCTATAGATCTGATTTCATGGGGTTTGTGCAAGAGCAAAGGACCTCACACCCAGAAAGACCCCACATTTTGTATACGCTCCGCTTTATCTTGAAGTTCTTAATAATGTTTGACCAAGAGGCCCTGTCCTTTCAAGGTGCACTGGCCCCCACAAATTAGGTAGCTGGTCCTACCTACACGTGCTGTATTTATGGTTCCATGTGGTGAGAATTAATGCTCAGATTAGCGGCCCTGAGACCTGTAGGTTCCAAAATGATCCAAAATTCTGTTGCAATTACCAATTACCACGTTATTTTCTTCTTTCAATATGTTTAATGAGCACAGTTATAATTCTAGGCATTAGAAAACCGAGAACTAACCAGCCTGCTCGCCTCAAGTTAACACTGTGCCATCCTTCTTGCAATCTGCTGCTGGACAGATGACTTTCATTATAGTCATTAAAAGGAAATCTGATGCAGACACTCATAACAGATGACGTATGTTGAAGGTCACAGGCAAGCCCCAGCACCCAGCAGGAACTCCCTCTCCATCTTTTCTTCCCAAGAAAGTAAACACAAGTGAGTTACCGCACCACGATTAGAGAGTCCATCTTAAAGCCACTCGGCTTTGTAAAGATATTAACTCTTTTGCAACTTTGCTACTTTGGCTATAATCCTAGCCTCCCCAGTGACAAAAAGATCCATGTTAGAAAGGTTTTCAACCATAAAACCTAAAGTCAAAGAGCAGACAGAGTTTCTGGTGAACATTTCCCAGGGGCTCTCTGCAAATAGTGTGAGAAATGCCACTCTGTGACAGCTTGAGCCAACACCAGGCTCGTCCTTCAAGAGATCTGCTCGCTACTGTGCTGCTCAGAGGAGTGGAAAGATGTCAAATTGCTGATCCGCTTGAAAGATCAAAACAGGTGTATTTCATACTCAAGCAGCAGGGACCCTGTCCTGGGAAGGAATCAGTGTTTTTCCTCATTTGCTTGCTTCACAGAAATTCATGCCCTTAGGCTCAATACCTCACTCCACCCCCAGACTAGACTCTGCTTCCAGCAAGCCCAGCTGGACTCAACATGTTCACCACACGCACAGATGCGTCCCTGATACAGATGGCACCACCAGCTCTATCAAAGCTTGCTTCTCCAGCCCCATAGGGCCTAGCTCTCAGCTTTTAGCCTACATCAGAATCATTTGGGAGCTTGTTAAACACAGATTTCAGGGCTCTGGCTTATGATTTTTTGGTTCAGTTAAGTCTTGGGTAGGTCCCTTGCTTCCCTAGTAAGTCTGGATGCCCGATGCTGCTGATTTTGGGTACCAGCCTTTGACAGCCTCTGTTCCAGGACATTGCCTCAGGCCCAGAAAAGCTGCACTAGCAAAACTGTATACAATGCTAAAGACTCATTTTCTTTGGCTTCTGACCACCTCCATCTCAGCTTTCCTCGACTCCTATTCATTGTTCAACATTCTTCTTTCAATAGTCCTCCAGCCTCACATGCCATAGAAGACGTTCTCAACTGAAGTTAAACATGATGCACCCGCTGTCAAATTTAATAGACGGGCATCACCACTCAGGTGGCTCCCCAGCCGGGCCACAACTCACCCTGTCTGAACTGCACTCCCTGCCTCTCTGCCTGTTCCCTTGGTCTGGTGTTGGAGGCTGCCTGGGCGGCATGCTTTCTCTTCCTTCTGGTGACAGTATTGCCCCAAATGGCAGCCATGGCCCCCCCTACTTGGTGTCGTTGAGATGTGATTTCCAAACTGACCCTCCTGACACCTTGAGTTTGAACATCTGACCTCCTGAATTGTAAGAAAATGAATTTCTGTTGTTTTAAGCTATACAGTTTGTGGTAATTTGTTACAGCAGCCACATGGAAACAAATACATCCTGCTTCCATTTTAAGGGCTGGGACTGGGGAAGGGAGGCAAGGGATCCTGCTTAGGTGATCTGATCTAAGATATAGAAGGTAGGAAATTTCAAAGCTTCCTCAGCCCAGATCTGATTGCTTGAAAAATACTACAGTCACCAAGCTATGCAGTCTGAAGATAGCTGCCACTTTGGCACAGATTCTTAGCCCATCAAGAGGTCTATCTCTTACACCAACCCTGTTTATTTAGTCTCTTGAAGTTGGAGGGCATTCTCTCTGTAGACAGAAGAAAGACTTTCTCAGTATAATAAATTAAGAAAAAAAAAGTTTCACTGAACTGTCCTTTCTTAGAAAGCTTACAATTAATTTCCTTTGTAATTTCCGGTTATAAGAGCTGATAGCAGATTTCCTTTCCAGCTTTTGTCATCCCAATGACATCACAGAACCTCCATCACCATAGGAAAATTGTTCTTTTAGGTGGCGATGATGACATCAACCACTACAAGTGGTGCGGGGTGGGGAAGAACAGGAAATTGTACATTCAGCTGCTAACTGATAAATGAAGGAGGAACGCGTTTTAAAAGTAAGTTCCCATAACTTAAGCAGCATTCTCAATTGCTTGGCTTTATTTGAGACCTAATTGTTTCTATAATCGACAAGTCCCTAGTCAGAAAGGCTCCTCACTTCCAAAAAAACCCAGGGATTATAGGTTAGATCCCCTCACTTTGGGGGAGCCCTAGGTCATTGCCTCATGTTAGACATAAGCATAAGGGCTAAAAAAAGGACCCAGACCACAGAGCTAGGAGATAATTTTTAGGATGAAAGGAAGAGAAAGAAAGAGAGAGTAGGGGAGAAAGAGAGAGAGAGAAAGAAAGGAAAGATAAACAGAAAAGAAATACAGAAAATCAATAGACATCTGAGTTGGGCAACCTAACAAACTGTATTAGGCTTCTCCAGAAATGCAGAACTGATGGGATGTGTGTACATAGCGACTGATTTTCATTTTGTTTCAGAACATCATGTAGAGTTTGGTCTCATTTGTATACAACTGAAGATTTAAATTGCTATATTTCCTGGAAAGGACCTTTACCAGAATCTTAACAGTCGTTTTCTCTGAGTAGTGGAATTTCAGTTTATTTTTGGTAACATTTATTAGGGGTATACTATGTGTCAGACATTCTTTCAAGTATTTTACATGGATTAAATTAATCCAATAATTGATTTGGTTTGCACTTTTAAAAAAACAAAATCATGTATCATTTCCCCCCAAAAAAACTATGAAACAGTTATTTTTTAAAAAATATCCCTTCTATTCTCATACATACTGCTGCTGCTGCTAAGTCACTTAAGTCGTGTCCGACTCTGTGCAACCCCATAAATGGCAGCCCATCAGGCTCCCCCGTCCCTGGGATTCTCCAGGCAAGAACATTGGAGTGGGTTGCCATTTCCTTCTCCAATGCATGAAAGTGAAAAGTGAAAGCAAAGTCGTTCAGTTGTGTCCTACTCATACGACCCCATGTACTGCAGCCCACCAGGCTCCTCCATCCATGGGATTTTCCAGGCAAGAGTGCTGGAGTGGGGTGCCATTGCCTTCTCCGTCTCATATACGAGCAGCCCTTGTTTCCCAAAGCTCCACAACCTTGGGGCCACTGAGAAGCTGAAACTGTTGTATGCAGATCCCACACAGAGTTATTACTGGAAATCTTCCCATTTCACACACACACACACACACACACACAAAATTAAAAAACAGATGCTTTCCCATTGCTGTTGGATGCTTTGTTTGACTATTTTCGTGGCTCCTCTCTTGTTTATAGGAACTGGGTAAGTCAGTAATCTGTTCCCTTTCAACCTCAGTCTTACTCGTAACCATCTCCCACAGCCCATGCTTCTAAGGTATTTAATTTGCATTCTTTTGTTTCTGTGTGTTCTTATAAAATATGCTGTTTGGTAAACTCATGTTTTTAATTCACCTAGATGGTTTGACTTTACATCTCATTCAAGGGTTCTCTGCCATACCCGCTACAATCACCCATCCAGTCCCTGCACCCACTCTCACCATTGCTGCCACTGGAAACTCAGAGATTCTTGGAGTTGAAAGTGTTTTCCATCATCCCTCCGCCAACCACTCACTCCTAATCCCCTTACTTGCTCCAGAACTTAAAGTTCATTAGACAACCTTAGGTACAAAAGTCAACCTTGGTTGCTTTTTTCTTTTTCACGTGTGTAGCTCTGTGCCCTGAGAAACTTGCTCCAAGTTCCCCCCATTTGCCAGCCTGAAGTGAAGTGTAAAGCTAGCAGTGATTGCCAAGTCAAGCCAAAGTCAGGTCCCTGGAAGAGGACTACCAGCCAGCTCACTCATTCCTAGTAACTTCTCCGCCTAAATCACTTTCCCTTCTCCACTGGGTTGAAGCAATCTTGTTTACCAACTTGTGCTAATACTTATGGCGAGAAGCTGGATCTTTCGCTCTAAGATTCCTTTACTGAATCTTCCATAAAATCTAATGTGTCCTTTATCATCTCACAAGCATTATAAGAATGTATGTGGGGGGCACTCCTCTGGTGGTCTAGTGGTTAAGAACCTATCTTGCAACGCAGGGGACTTGGGTTTGACCCCTTATTGGGGAACTAAGATACCACATCCTGCAGGGCAACTATGGAGAAGGCAATGGCCACCCACTCCAGTACTCTTGCCCGGGAAATCCCATGGACAGAGGAGCCTGGTGGGCTGCAGTCCATGGGGTCGCTAAGAGCGACTTCACTTTCACTTTTCCCTTTCACGCATTGGAGAAGGAAATGGCAACCCACTCCAGTGTTCTTGCCTGGAGAATCCCAGGGACGAGGGAGCCTGGTGGGCTGCCGTCTATGGGGTCGCACAGAGTCAGACACGACTGAAGTGACTTAGCAGCAGCAGCAGCAGGGCAACTAAGCCCACACCTTCTGGAGCCCCTGTGCCACAAGAGAGACCGTGCACCGCAGTGAAACGGTTCCAGCAACTAAGACCCAACTTAGCCAAATAAAAATATTTTTTTTAATGTATGTGATGAGTCCCTCTGCTGCTGCTGCTAAGTCGTTTCAGTCGTGTCTAACCCTTTGTGACCCTATAGATGGCAGCCCACCAGGCTCTTCCATGCCTGGGACTCTGCAGGCAAGAACACTGGAGTGTGTTGCAATTTCCTTCTCCAATGGATGAAAGTGAAAAGTGATAGTGAAATCGCTCAGTCGTGTCTGACTCTTAGCAACCCCATGGCCTGCAGCCCGTGAGGCTGTTCCATCCATGGGATTGTCCAGGCAAGAGTACTGGAGTGGGGTGCCATTGCCTTCTCCATATGAGTTCCTCACTTTTCTATAATTTCTGTGTCCCACTCATCCCATTGGCTGCCTCTAACTTCAGTCTGATGTAATCCTCAGAGAAATGCTCAGGGTGGGAGATGGTCAGAGGTGGAGTCATCTCAATATTAATGAAGCTTGAGTTTCAAAGTGCCCTATAAAGGGCCCAAGAAAAGTCCAACAATGTGCTCACAATGTGTTTTCATTAAATTTGTGGTGTTAAGACATTTTAGGCTCAGTCAAGTAAGACCTCTCTCTTTGTTCTCTGACATTCCTCCCATCCCAGTCTACCACAGGTCAGGGAGCTTTGACAAGGCCTTAGATGTTTGGGGATCTGGCTAAAGGAAAGTTGGCTTGCGGATACATATAGTGGAGTTTAGCATTTGTAAACACTGTTGTGTCTTCTTGTTATAGTATTTGTATCCTACAATTGTATTCTTAAAGAGGGTTTCCAAAATTCCAAAATCTCCCTCCACCTCCCAAAGCTAGGTCTTCCCACCCAGCGAAGCCCAGTGAAATCTGCTTCAGAACCCATGTATCTCTAGGGGTGACTTTGGACCTTCACGGTTCTGTCCTGATCTTCATCTGAAACATTTCTGTTGTAGGTGGACCCCCAACTCCACCGAAGTGCTGCCCATGCCTCAGTGTCATTTCCCCCCGTGCCCCTGTCAGCTTTCTCCTCGTGCCCCTCGCCTCTGCTCCCTCTGCGCACACGTACTCTCTCTTCCGTATCTGGTGCAGTTGCAGCTCCTATTTAAACATCAGAAGCTGAAGCGCAGATTGGCAATGAGCCAGTTCTTAAAAATGAGCCCAAATGTTCTCGGCAAACACTTCCAAGAATGCCCACAGCTGCCAGTCTCAACTTTAGAGGGCAAGAGGAGGAAACAGGCTTACAAAACAGATGTTCTGTCTGGGTGTCCCTCCGGAATTGAGGCTGTTTGATGAGGCAGAAATATTTCCAACTCTCCACCTAACCAAACAGTGAGGGAACAAAACTCTTAAATTAGAAAAGTCTCTCAAGCCAACATCTCAGCAAAATTTTCAGCACATACACCAAAAAAAAGTGCTCAAAGACTATTAAGTTAACAAAGTTTCCTTTTAGAGGAAAGCACCCCCCACCCCCAATCATTGCAAATGGACTGTTTCCATCTAAAATGTCCTGGGAGACATCTTTCTTCTGGCCTACATTCAAGGTCAAGTTTTTGTTGGTTTCTTGGGGCATAGGGGCTGGGGAAGAAGAATTGTTTTCATTTTCTTTACCTGCAAAATGCCTTTCCAAAAGTGTTAACCCTATTTTTTTTTTTTTTTAATGTTGACCTCCATTTCTCTGGCAGACTTTCAAATCATTTTTTTCTGGTTATAAAAGTAATCGACTGAGCGACTTCACTTTCACTTTTCACTTTCATACATTGCAGAAGGAAATGGCAACCCACTCCAGTGTTCTTGCTTGGAGAATCCCAGGGATGGGGAAGCCTAGTAGGCTGCCGTCTATGGGGTCGCACAGAGTCGGACACGACTGAAGTGACTTAGCAGATCCATGTATTAATTGAACAAATATTTACAGAGTACCTACCTCTCAAGTCATATTCTTCTTTCACTAAGATAAGTTTTACTCTCATATTAACTAGATTTTGCAAATACTTAAAATCACAATATTTATGATAAGCAGACCCCAGAATTTATTTATCCATTCTCTTTTTGTTAAACATTTAAGCCATTTCCAATTTCTCCCTGTTGTAAATAGTGCAGCAGTGACCTTCCTTGCAATAGAATCTTGTCTATATCAAAAGAGTAACTCTTCAGGACAGATATCTCACAATGGAATTACTAGATCAAAAGGTATGAACAATCTCAACTTTCTTAATAAACATTCTAGTAAACTTGCTGATGCATACTATCACCTTTGGCTTCCTCAGATCTTCCTCAAAGGACAAATCACCCATCCCTATTTAAAGACAGGAGAGCATATTCCATTCCTTCTACAGAAGTTTGCTGATTCCTAAAATAATTTCACTTCCTGGTGGCAATAAAAGTAATCTCGTGGTGATAAAATTCCAGTTATTTTCTCGAACACATATAGTATTTTCTGTACTAAACTCATCCTCTAGGGTCACATTTTTGCATTCTTTATGCAAAGGTAAAACACTTAGAAAAGAAAGAGTATCAGCACTCCTCTGCTCATAATTATCACTCTGGGCAAACAAGAAATCAACCCAGAAAGGAAATCATCCCTTCCAAGAGAAATAGGGAGTCACGTAAATTTATGTAAGATTCTAGTAACCATCTTCATTCCTCTACCTATTGAGAGGTTTGAGGAAGAGAGAGGATGTAAAGATAAGCATCTCTCTGATTAGCCTTGCTCACACAAAAGGAAAGGAGCCTCCCACCTAGTCAGCACCTGTGCTCTGGCAAGTCAGCCTGTAAAAGTGNGGAGTCACGCAAAGGTATGTAAGATTCTAGTAACCATCTTCATTCCTCTACCTATTGAGAGGTTTGAGGAGGAGAGAGGATGTAAAGATAAGCATCTCTCTAATTAGCCTTGCTCACACAAAAGGAAAGGAGCCTCCCACCTAGTCAGCACCTGTGCTCTGGCAAGTCAGCCTGTAAAAGTGTCTTACCAAGGGGCTTTTCAATATATAAGCAAATTTCATTGCATAGCATTTTAATCTTTATTTTTTCTTCTGGAACAACTTCATTCCCTGACTCTCTACTAAAGAAGAATGTCTGCTTTCCAAGAAAACCAGTGCTGTCTTGAGAACCCCCCAGTACTTTGACCTCAAGAAGAAACACTAAGGGAGACAAAACCAGGAGCAAGTCCTCTTTGCTCTCATTCAAGATAGAATATTTGCTAATGCGTTGCTTCATTGTCTTATTTGGATCAGAAGTCCTTTAGTGGGAATTTTGTTTATATAATGTTCTGCTTAAGACAAAGACTATTGAGATTGAAAGATTTTCTCTTTCCTGGGAGCCAGGCAGCCTGAGCAAACTGATTGCCTGGTCTTTTTCCCTCCAGCTGAGTCCAGGCTATGAGGAAATCCATGACAAGAACAAAGAGTTTCATCTCTGGATGACCTAAGAGGGCTTTACCAAAGGTGTTGATAGAATCTGTGGTGGGTGAGGGACAGCACCATCATTCATTCATCCAGCATTGACTTACTGAATGCGTAGTATGTGCCAGAATCTAGACCAGGCACTGTGTGAGTGAAACAGACAAATAGACTGCTCTCATGGATCTTGCTGCTGAATGAGAAGCAAACACCAACCAAATACTGTTGATTCTTGAACAACACGGGTTTGAACTGCACAGGTCCACCTGTATGCAGATTTTTTTTGTTTCCTTCAAACACTAGTGTATACCACCATCAGGGTTGGTTGAATCTGCTGATGCAGAACTGCAGATAGGGAGGGTCGACTGAAAGTAATACATGGATTTCCCTCTGTGCAGAGGGTCAGCACCCCTAACCCTCCAGTTGTTGGAGGGGCAGCTGTACTCATGCCCATGAATATAAAACCAGTCTTGGTGTGGGCAGGGCATCAAGCATTCACACAGAGCTGTGAATGCTTGTTTGTGGTAGGGGATTTACCTTAAAGGGGGAAGGCAAGCAGTTGTTGCTGGAATTTAGATCTGAAAGGTAAGCTGGAAAAGAAGGAAGAAAGTGTGTATCAGGCAGGGGGCTGCAGTCAGAGAGTGAAGGGAAGGGGTAGTTTGCAGGATGACTCCAGAAATGTGATCGAGGCCTTGCAGGGTTTTGGTTTTCACCTTGAATGGGTCTTTATTATTTTTTTAATTTACTTTTATTTGGAGGATAATTGCTTTACAATGTTGTGTTGGTTTCTGCTGTACAACAATATGAATCAGCTGTGAGTATACACACCTCTCCTCCCTCTTGAGCCTCCCTCGACACTCCCCCAGCCCCGTCCCAGCCCTCTAGGTCCTCCCAGAGCACCGAGCTGAGCTCCCTGTGCTATATAGCTGCTTCCGGCTAGTCGGCTAGTGACGCATGGCAGTGTATATACCTCAATGCTTCTCCCTCTGTTCACCCCATCCTCTTCTTCCCACTGTCTCCACAAGTCCATTCCCTACGTCTGCGTCTCTATTCCTGCCCTGCAAGTAGGTTCATCAGTACCATTAGATGAGTTTTAGATTGTTAAGCCCCTATTACTTGATGATTCTACTCTTAGATATTTACCTAAGAGAAATGGAAACTTCCTCAAAAGACTTAACATGAATACTCATAGTTGCCTGAAAATAGCCTAAAACTAGAAACAATCCAAATATTCATCAACAAAAGAATAAATAAACAGATAAATAATTGCAGCATAGTCATAGTCAACTGAAGGAATGAACACACAACAACACAGAATGCTATCCAGATTACTTTGAGTAAAAACAGCCAGGCACATACTGTCCATATTGTGTATTTTTATCTGTATGAATCCAAAAATGGGCAAAACCAATCTATGGAGATAAAAATCAGAAAGTGGTCACCTCTGGGTGTGGGGGCTGGGCAGGGGAGGGAATCACTGGAAAAGAGGAGCAAGAAAACTTTCTGAGGTGATAAAAATGCCCTACACCTTGGTTTGTTTGTTTGTTTGTTTGTCTTACACTTTGCTTCAGCAATACATGAACTCCCAGATGTTCAGCCTGGTTTTAGAAAAGGCAGAGGAACCAGAGATCAAATTGCCAACATGTGCTGGATCATTGAAAAAGCAAGAGAGTTCCAGAAAAACATCTATTTCTACTTTATTGACTATGCCAAAGCCTTTGACTGTGTGCATCACAATAAACTGTGGAAAATTCTTCAAGAGATGAGAATACCAGACCACCTGACCTGCCTCTTGAGAAACCTATATGGAAGTCAGGAAGCAATAGTTAGAACTGGACATGGAACAACAGGCCTGTTCCAAATAGGAAAAGGAGTACGTCAAGGCTGTATATTGTCACCCTGCTTATTTAACTTATATGCAGAATATATCATGAGAAACGCTGGGCTGAAAGAAACACAAGCTGGAATCATGATTGCCAGGAGAAATATCAATAACCTCAGATATACAGATGACACCACCCTTATGGCAGAAAGTGAAGAGGAACTAAAGAGTTTCTTGATGAAAGTGAAAGAGGAGAGTGAAAAAGTTGGCTTAAAGCTCAACATTCAGAAAATGAAGATCATGGCATCTGGTCCCATCACTTCATGG
>SJYW01028922.1:618175-642914 GCA_006410735.1 Raphicerus campestris | reverse complement strand
ATTTCACGAACACCCTAAGTACTTGCAAACCTGTATCGCCACATTACAGCTACATATATATTATACCATGCATAATACATCACATACATAATTGTACATTAAATTATTTACCCCATGCATATGTGTGTACATAATATTATTGATATTACATAGTACATATAATTATTAACTTTACATAGTACATTGTGTTAAATAAGTCCTTGTCAACATGCATATCATATCCAATAGATCACAAGGTTAATCACCAGACCATGTGAAACCATCCACCCCTTCTGGCTCTGGGCCCATGATCTATGGGGGTTTCTATTAGTGAAACTTTATCAAAGATCCGATTCTTACTTCTGAGCCATCTCACCTAAAACTACCCATTCCTTCCTCTTAAGTAAAGACATCTCAGTGGACTAATGACTAATCAGCCCATACTCACAAGTAACTGTGGTGTCATGCATTCAGTATTTTTTAATTATGGGGGATGCTTGGACTCAGCTATGGGTGTCTAAGGCCCTTACACAGTCAAATAAATTTGAAGTAGCTGGACTTCAGTGAAGATTAATTACCAGGGTAATAAGAAGCAGGGTGATTTTCAGTCAATGGTAACAGGACATAGAGAATTATATATATATGTATACACTAAGTACACTTCACCTATCCTCCCTCCCCTCCTAAAATTCACAGTATACTTAAATATATTGATCTGTATATGTCACACATGGAAATGCATTTCTTTAGGATGTACCAAAGAGTGGAATTGCTAGAAAGATCTTCAGATTTAATTTATAATACTTAATAGTTTTTCAAAATCATATATTTATGCTCTTATAAACTGTCTGAAAGTTCCCAGTTGTCTACATTCTTGCTAACATATGATATTTTTATTTAAGCCATTTTCTTATGTATTAAATGATATACTACTGTCTCCATTTTTGTTTGATTAATCAGATATAAGCAAACTATGGCCACTTTTGTGATATGCATATTCAGATGTTTTGCCCATTTTTCTATTGAGCTGTCTGTAGTTTTGTTTATTTTTAAGATTTCTTTATATATTTTTATTAGAATTCCTTTGTAACTAAGTAATGTGTGTTGTCCTCTTTTATTCCATGTATTTCCTATGAGCTATTTTATTGATGGAAATTTTAAATTCTACTTCTAGTTTTATTATTTTGAATTTTAGTATAGTCCAATATTTAATTTCTGTCTCTTATACACATCTTTNCCTTTGTAACTAAGTAATGTGTGTTGTCCTCTTTTATTCCATGTATTTCCTATGAGCTATTTTATTGATGGAAATTTTAAATTCTACTTCTAGTTTTATTATTTTGAATTTTAGTATAGTCCAATATTTAATTTTTCTCAATAATTAGTTTTTATATCAATAATTTAAAAGTGATTCTGTCATAAGATTATGTAACTATTATTCTATCTTCTGTAAATATTATTGGTTTTATTTTATCTTTCTTTTTAAAATTCACCTAGAATGGATTTTTATTTTTTCTCAAGTGAACATTTTATTTTCTAGCAATATTTTTAATAAGACATCATTTTTCCATAATTCTACAGTGTTATAGAATGGTGATGTTTCTGTGCTCTCTGTTGTATTCTACTCATTTATTTAAACATTCAAAAATAAATAGCTTACATATTTAATTATTATAGCTTTGTAAATCTTGATATCCAGTTGCGAAAGTTCTTATATCATGTTTTCTTATTCAAGATTGTCCTTATTATTCTTGACCCCTTGCACTTCCTCATAAATTTTAGAGACACTGTCAATTTCCACAAAATTGAGATTATATTTAATCTGTATATTAGTTGCACAGAATGGCATCTTTATAACATCTTTATAATTTGATTTTTAAAATCATGTTTTATATAATTTTCTTAAAGAAATTTTGCCCATCTACTATTATAGCTTATATATGAATATAATGTCAGGAAAAAAAAGCACATAAATTATTAGTGAACAGTTCAATATATTTTCATAAAATATTCTTATAACCAGCACCAGGTCAAGAAATAGAATATTATTAACATCCCAGAAGCCAATCTACTCTCCTCTTCCAATCTACTTTTGAACTTTAAATAATGTGAATCATTCAGCAAATTTTCTTTTATAGCTAATTTATTTTGATCAACATTGTATATCTGAAATTTATAAAAATTTCAGAGTGAATATTTTATTCACTTTCTTATCGCTGTATACATTGCATTTTGTGAATGCATGAATTATTTTATCCATCCTACTATTGATGGATAAAATAATTTTATATATTGACTTTCACCCACTGCCACTTTGGAGCAGTCTCTCAGAGCTATCTGAGATGCTTGCCTCCCTGGCTGCAGTCCTCATTTTGCACCAAATAAAACTTAACTGACAGCTCTTAAGTTGTACATCATATTTCAGTCAACAGTATGACAACCGACAAAATGACCCAGAATGGACTTCCCTCCTTTGACTGGACTCCATGAAGAGCCAGAGCTTTGGTAGCAGTAGCAACCACTTGTGCCCATCTGCCTCTTTGGGGAGTGCAGATGAATTTGGGTTTAATATAAGTTAAATATTATATGGCAGAGGAGGATTGTGGACTAGAAGGACATGTACTCATCTTCTCCTGTGAGAACTCCAAAATTACAACTCACTGATGAACAACTGTCAACAGGAAAATGTTGGATCCCGCCAGAAAAAGACACCACAACCACATGTCCAAGGGCAAAGGAGAAGCCCCAGCAAGATACTAGGTGGGGTGTAATTGCATTTAGAATCAAACCCCATATCCATCAGAGACACTCGGAAGGCTAAATGAATCTTGTGTGCACCAGGACTGAGAGACCCCACATAGACTGAGCCAGAACTCTGCTTGAGTGTCTCTTGCAGAGGTATGGTTCAGCAGTGGCATGCCACAGGGGCAGGGGCTCTGGGTGCAGCAGACCTGGGTATGGCATAAACCATCTTGGAGGAGGTCGCCATTAACACCACCATAGAGTCCCCAGAACTTACACAGGACTCGAGAAACAGACTCTTGGAGGGCACAAACAAAACCTTGTGCATACCAGGACCCAGAAGAAAGGAGCAGTGATGACAAAAGAGACTGACCCAGACTTGCCCATGACTGTTGAAGAGTCTCCGGCAAAGTCGAGGGTTGGTGGTGGCCTGCTACAGGGTCAGAGGCACTCGGTGCAGCAGTGCACCCATGAGACCTTTGGAAGGAGGTCCCAATATCTTTATTACCTCCACCATAGTCTGGCCACAGGTCAAACAACCAGGAGGGAACACAGCCCTGCCCATCAACAGAAAATTGGATTAAAGATTTACTGAGTATGGCCCCACCCATCAGAACAACACCCAGTTTTCCCGCAGTCAGTCTCTCCCATCAGGAAGCTTCCATAAGCTTTTTATCCTTACCTATCAAAGGGCCAACAGAATGAAAACCACAATCACAGAAAACTAATCAAATTGATCACATGGACCACAGTCTTGTCTAACTCAATGAAATTATGAGCCATGCCATGTAGGGCCATCCAAGATAGACGGGTCATGGTGGGGAGTTCTGACAAAATGTGGCCCACTGGAAAAGAGAATGGCAAACAACTTCAGTAGTCTTGGCTTGAGAACCCCATGAACAGTTTGAAAAGCAAAAAGATAGGACACTGAAAGATGAACTCCCCAGGTCGGTAGGTGCCCAATATGCTACAGGAGATCAGTGGAGAAATAACCCCAGAAAGAATGAAGAGATGGAGCCAAAGCAAAAACAATACCCAGCTGTGGATGTGACTGGTGATGGAAGTAAAGTCTGATGCTTTAAGAACAATACTGCATAGGAACTTGGAATGTTAGGTCCATGAATCAAGGCAAATTAGAAGTGGTCAAACGGGAGATGGCAAGAGAGAATATCAACATTTTAGATTTCCAGAAAAGCAGCTACTTCTGCTTTATTGACTGTGCAAAGTCTTTGACTGTGAGGATCACAAGAAACTGTGGAAATTTATGAAAGAAATGGGAACACTAGACCACCTGACCTGCCTCCTGAGAAATCTGTATGCAGGTCAAGAAACAACAGTTAGAACTGGACATGGAACAACAGACTGCTTCCAAATCAGGAAAGGAATATGTCAAGGCTGTATATTGTCACCCTGCTTATTTATCTTATACACAGAGTACATCAGGTGAAATGCCAGGCTGGATGAAGCACAAACTGGAATTAAGACTGCCGGGAGAAATAGCAATAATCTCAGATATGCAGATGAAACCACCCTTATGGCAGAAAGTGAAGAACTAAAGAGCCTCTTGATGAATTTGAAAGAGGAGAGTGAAGAAGTTGGCTTAAAATTCAACATTCAGAAAACTAAGATCATGGCATCTGTCCCATCAGTTCATGGCAGATAGATGGGGAAACAATGGCAACACTGAGAGACTATTTTAGGGGGCTCCAAAATCACTTCAGATGGTGACTGCAGCCATAAAATTAAAAGACGCTTGCTATTTGGAAGAAAAGCTATGATCAACCTAGACAGCATATTAAAAAGCAGAGACATTATCTTGCCAACAAAGGTCCATCTAGTCAAAGCTGTGGTTTTTCCAGTGGTCATGTATGGATGTGCAAGCTGGACTATAAAGAAAGCTGAGCACAGAAGAACTGATGCTTTTGAACTGTGGTGTTGGAGAAGACTCTTGAGAGTCTCTTGGACTGCAAGGAGATCCAGCCAGTTCATCCTAAAGGAGATCAGTCCTGGATGTTCATTGGAAGGACTGATTTTGAAGCTGAAACTGCAATACTTTGGCCACCTGATGCGAAGCACTGACTCATTTGAAAAGACCCTGGTGCTGGGAAAGATTAAGGGTGGGAGGAGAAGGGGATGACAGAGGATGAGATGGTTGGATGGCATCACCAACTCAATGTACATGAACTTGAGTAAGCTCCAGGAGTTCATGATGGACAGAGAAGTCTAGCGTGCTGCATTCCATGGGGTCACAAAGTGTTAGACACGACTGAGTGACTGAACTGAAATGAACTATTGATAGATATTTGCGAGATTTCCTGTTTGGGACTATTATGAATAGTACTATTATGAACATGTGGATGAGTTTTTGTTGGTATGTGTCTGGAAGTAGGAGTGCTGAGTCTTAAGATATGTACTTAATTCTTTTGGTAGATTTTGCCAAGCAGTTTTACAAAATGGTTGTATTAATGTTGCTATTTTTCTGCTACTTTTAAGTAATCTACTAAAAATGCTTAATTTCCATTGCTTCTGGTGAAGAGAAATGCAGTTTATTTCTATTTTGTGTTTGCCTCATATCCAGCCATCTTAAGATTATTTATCAATTTTAATAATTTTATTTTACTTTCTTCTGGATTTTCTGCATATATAATTATGCTGTTTGAAAAGAATAACAGTTTTTTTTTTGCTCCTTTTAATTCTAATAACTTGGCTTTAATTTATTGCACATATAATAGAAATAGTATTAATGACATCATGTCTCCTTCCTGATCCCAGGAGAAAAGTTGATAATAATATACCAATAAAATTGATATTTTCCGTGAGTTTTGCTACATTTTTTTTGCTCCTAGTTTTCAAGTGTCTTTATTGTGATTAGATGTTGTGTTTTATCATGTATGTTTGTTTCTACAGACATTAAGTTGGTCATATGATATACTTTCTTTTTTCTGTTAATGTGGATTATATTAATTGGCTAATATATTAATCTAATCTTTCATTTCTATGGTAAATGTAATTTGATACTACAAATTAATCTTTGAAAATGTCTGGATTCAGTTCATATTCTTTTCTTTTTCATATGTTTTATAATTTTAGCTTTCTTCAACTTTTCTTGCTTCATACCATTTCAGGAGGTCCTTGGAAACAGATTTAAGAAAGAACATTCATTTTAGTAAACTGTCAAAGGCCTTTCTGTCTGTAGAAACTAGTGCAGTCTGAAACACCAAAATCTCAGAAGTAAAGCTCAGTAATATGCACATGCTTTCTAATCCAAATAAGTGTTCTAACTTCAAAGCCCCCACAAATTATGAAAACTCAGTTTTCTTTCAGACCGTTGTTGAACAAGATGAGAATGTGTCATCACAGGTTAGGTGGGTTAGGAAGCAGATTCTGACCCAGATTGGCATCCCAGATTTATCGGACAGTGAATGGGCTTGTGACGAACACCCCTGTTTTAAGGGAAGGGAAGAGGAGAGGGAAGGAAGCAGGTTTGTCAGATGGATAAGGTTGGTTGTGATATAGTTTAGTAGGTGTCTCACTAATCCTGTGTAGAGTTCTCAAGCTGGAATTGTAAGGGACTTAGCTGCCGATAGAGACCACCAGACGGAGTTCAGAAAGAAAAAGGTTTATTGATAATTTCGGATCCGGGCCCTCCACCAAGCCAATCGAAGGTGGGAGCCCCGAACACCCGCTTTGGAAGTCTTTTATCCTATAGTTCAGGGGAGGAGGGGGCTAGACTACTCAGCAAAGCATGATTGGTTGGCAGGCGAGCAAGTTTATGTTACTATTGGTGATATTTTGTTGTTAGCATCAAGGTCCTGTTTCCCAGAGCTAGATCCTGTTTCTTAGGTTGCTGATCAAACATTGCAGTGAGACACCTGGTGGTATTTTATTGTTCCCTTTTTTTAAAATTGTGGGGCTTTCCATCTCAGTAAAGCTGACCTAGTACCTAGTATTCATCTCCTTGGAAATGTTGACTTAATATTCATATCTGATATTCATCTCCTTGGGAACGCTCTTCCAGTCCAGTAAGCTGTTTCTATATTTCCGTAAACTAACCTAGCATTTAACTCTTCTGGGAACATTCAGCTTCCTTCTTCAGGAATTACCTTTATATTTGTCCTAAGATATGGTGGGATGACTGGGCCTACCTATCACCATAATTTTCAGTCAAGGCTGCTTTTAGTGTATATATGGTCTTTGACAAATATTTTTGGTGAGACCTTGCTCTCTATAAGCAGTTTGACTTCAAAAAATGGATTACAGATTTCACAGGTCCATGATCATTTGATTATTGTCCAGTTAATTGGTGAAGAATCTACAAAGTGTTCAGGCTTCAAAATCTTGAGTTCCAGAAATCATAGTCTAACATTCCTGGCTACTTTCTTTTCTTTTTGTCAAAATTTTTATTTTTATATTGGAGTATAGTTGATTTACACTATTGTATTAGTTTCAGGTATACAGAAAAGTGATTTAGTTATGCATATTCATATATCTGGCCTTCCCACATGTCTCAGTGGTAAAAAAAAAAAAAAAAAAAAAAAATTCACTTGTCAAACAGAAGGAGCAATTTTGACCCCTGGGTTGGGAAAAATCCCCTGGAGGTGGGAAACGGCAAACCACTCCGGTATTCCTGCCTGGGAAATCCCATGACAGAGGGGCCTGCTAGGCTGCAGTCCATAGGGTCTCAAGAGTCCAATACGATTTAGCAACTAAACAACATGTGTGCGTGAAGTCCTCATGTGAGTCATGTCTGACTCTTCGATCCTGTGAACTGTAGCCAGCCAGGCTCCTCTGTCCATGGGACTTTTCAGACAAGAATACTGGANTCCGGTATTCCTGCCTGGGAAATCCCATGACAGAGGGGCCTGCTAGGCTGCAGTCCATAGGGTCTCAAGAGTCCAATACGATTTAGCAACTAAACAACATGTGTGCGTGAAGTCCTCATGTGAGTCATGTCTGACTCTTCGATCCTGTGAACTGTAGCCAGCCAGGCTCCTCTGTCCATGGGACTTTTCAGACAAGAATACTGGAGTGGGTTTCCATGCCCTCATCCAGGGGATCTTCCCAACCCAGGGACTGAACTCACATCTCTGGTCTCCTGCATTTGCAGGTGGGTTCTTTGCCACTAGTGCCACCTCAAGCCCAAACAACAACACAATTCATATATCTATTAACTTTCAGATTCTTTTCCCAGATAGGTTATTAAAGGTATTGGGTATAGCTCCCTGTACTATATAGTAAGTCCTATCTATTTTATATATCTATATCTATATAGTAAGTCCTATCTATTTTATATATCATTACTGGCTACTTTCTTATTACCCGCCCCCCATTATCTGTGAGAATAAGGGAACACTGTTATTCAATGCCATGACTTTTTGAAATCAGTATTGAAACAATATAAATCTTTTCCTGCAATTCCCTACATCATATTTTGCCAATATATTTCTATAAAAATATTTCATTGATGACACATATTCTCTAAAATAAATAAATATATATATGTATAATATATAACCATATAAATATATATCAGTTCAGTTCAGTTCAGTTGCTCAGTTGTGTCCAACTCTTCACGACCCCATGAGTCACAGCACGCCAGGCCTCCCTGTCCATCACCATCTCTTGGAGTTCACTCAGACTTACTTCCATTGAGTCAGTGATGCCATCCAGCCATCTCATCCTCTGTCATCCCCTTCTCTTCCTGCCCCCAATCCCTCCTAGCATCAGAGTCCTCTCCAATAAGTCAACTCTTCACATGAGGTGGCCAAAGTACTGGAGTTACAGCTTTAGCATCATTCCTTTCAAAGAAATCCCAGGGTTGATCTCCTTCAGAATGGACTGGTTGGATCTCCTTGCAGTCNTGCAAATGATGTGAGCTGGGTGTTGGGCAACTTCAGCATCTGAGTAGGACACAAGAGCCAGACTGAGCTGGACACCTGCAGGAGTGGAGATAGGGAAGGTGGTGGTTCAAGGATGCCTAGAATCCATGGTGGAGCTGAACAGGAAGGTCAGCTAGTACCCTGAAATGGCCATGGCTAAAACAGCTGTCCACAGGGTTGGATGAGTAACAGACTAATATCCTGAATGGGAGGGGGATGCAGTGAGTGAGATGGACCTCTGGTACTGGTGGCGCCAAGACAGCAGATACTGTCCTGGAAGAAGGCCAAACACACTCCCCTCCCATCTTCCCCTAGTGCCTTAATTCCAGGGTCTTCAAGGACCTATGGCAGCTGCTGGGAACAGAAGCTGTACTAGGGTGGATGGAACAGGTCCCACCTGTCAGGAAACAGAGGCAAAGCTGTCACAGTAGCTCTGGGGCAGTCACAAAGGTGATGACACCTGATAGGTGGCTGGAAAGATGGCTGCCATTTTTCTGTTGATTTTAAGAGTTTTGGGAAATTGAACTCAGGAATGGTGGGTCATTTGGCTCAGAAGATGCAGACCTGCTCTGATGAAAATCCTTGGTCTTCAGCTCCTGGTGCATTTGGACCTGATAGGTCTCAAGCCTGGGGCTGATGCACAGTTTAGACCTTTGAACCTGCACCTTCAGCCACACTCTATGTTTTATTTTACCCATGTGTTTCTTGAGCATCTTTTATATACAAAGGTCTTTCAAACACTACCAAAAAATAGGTATTGAACTCAGAGTTAAATACCTGGAGGCCTGATCTTTATCCAGATGAATCAGGGCACTGTGTGTCACTGCAGTGGCAGAATGTTCTTGGCTTCATGACAGCAGCCAGCTGCTGGGTTTATGATCCTGCAGTGACAGCATATGTGGGGAATTTGCAGGGGAGGGGGAGGGGGTGGCATATAAATAAATTTGGAAAGCATGTTGAAGTCACGCAGCTGTCACTGCTCCTATGTCTTAATCACCAGATGTATTGGAATGGTTCCTTTTCCCACCTTCAAAGTGGCCGCTCAGCACAAAGACTTGTTGGCCATCACAGTGATATGGCTATCATGTAACAGGAACAAGTAAATCTGAGTAAGATGGAAATGCAATGAGCTTAACGTTTTAGCTGCTTTTGTCTTATGTGGCTAATTTGAAATGTTGCTCATCATATGTTGACATCTATTGTAGTTTTGATTAAATATGAGGCCCCTGTGAGTTAACTACTCAGCCATGGAGAACCAGATTATATTGAAACATGAAATAAGGTCTGTTTGGCAAATGCACATGTTGGGGAGATGAAGAGAATGAATAAACACATGTGGGGGAAATGAAGAGAATGCATGAATGTGGTGTCTGNAGGCCCCTGTGAGTTAACTACTCAGCCATGGAGAACCAGATTATATTGAAACATGAAATAAGGTCTGTTTGGCAAATGCACATGTTGGGGAGATGAAGAGAATGAATAAACACATGTGGGGGAAATGAAGAGAATGCATGAATGTGGTGTCTGAAATATTAAGGGGGTCATTTAAATGGTCCTCAGGAGTCTGACAAAGCATCCCATCCCCACTCTCCTCTATCTAACAGGTAAACTTTTTCTGGGCTGTGATCTGAGAATTTTCCCTTAAGTGTGTGTGGTGGTGGCTCAAGCAGACATAACAGAGCACTTTAAACATAGCTTAAACAACTTTCATTCCTTGGTTTGCAACCCTGGAGGCTGGGAGTCTGAGATCACAGTGTCAGCAGTTTCTTCTGAGGCCTCTCTGCTGGGCATGTAGACAGCTGTCTTCTCTCTGGGTGTCTGTGACCTCATCTTTTCTTACAAGGACACCAGTTAGATTGAATTAAGGCCCTTCCTGGTGGCTTCATTTATGCCTTAATTATCTTTTTAAAGATCACTTTCTCAGACTTCCCTTGTGGTCCAATGATTAAGAATCTACCTGAGAATGCAGGGGACATGGGTTCAGTTCCTGCTTTGGGAAGATTCCACATGCCACAGAGCAGCTAAGCCCTTGCACCACAACTACTAAAGCCCGTGTGCCCTTCCCCACACTCCATGACAAGAGAAGCCACTGCAGCAAGAAGCCCACACGCCACAGCTGGAGAGTAGCCCTTGCTCGCCACAACTAGAGAAAGCCTGTAGGCAGCAATGAAGACCCAGTACAACGTGAATAAATTTATTTTAAGAAGACCACTGTCTCCAAACACACCTTCTGAGGACCTGGGGATTAGACTCCAACATGTGAATTTAGAGAGGACATAGTTTAGTATGTAACAGCCTGGGCATTTCTGGAACAGGGAGATGAGAAGTGGGGAGCTGGGCTCTCTACTGATGGCCTGTGCTTAGGGCCTGATGCCAGCTGTTATTTCTCAGCGATCTCGAGGCTCAGACTCTGAAAGAGTAGTTGTTGGTGCCATGAGCTGCCTCTCCTGGCATGTCTGTCTGCATGTCTGGTAACACCAGTGCTTGTGTCCCTTTATCTGTCCCACTGTCACTTAGAGGTAGGCACTGTCATTATCACCTCTTTTACAGGATGAGGGATGGAGGCATAGGAAGGTCAAGCTCTGAGATGTAGACCTCCCATGATGTGTTCCACGCGCTGATTAATGTGCCTGGTCTCAAGGGTCTCCAGAGTCCCAAGTACCTGCATTGGTTGGACTGTTGCTAAATTTAAAGCTTACCTAGGAGTTCAGGTTAATATTTCTCGGCCTCAAGTCTCACTTTGTGTAATATCTCTTAATGTACACATGTTCACTGCCGTAGAAGTCAGTCTCTTCACTTCAGGTGGATGCAGGACTTGCCAACCTACCTACTTGTTAAAATTACCTGCAACCTCAGAACAATACCCATGACTGAGGTCGTTTCCAGACATTTGCACAACAGCTAATATTTGAGTCCCTAGCATACAGGTTCCAGCGAAGTCAACCGGGCATGCCCTGACTTCTTGTTTGGCATAGTCTTTAAACAGCGTTCTTTCCGTAATCTCTTTGGTGTTCTGTATTTCCTCGTTCTTGTGCTTTTCATTAGTGAGTTCACAGTTTAAACTGGCCTTCATTTGTAGTGCCAGGGTAGGCAGTGGCCACAGGAGAAAGGCTTTCTAGTGCCTGCTCCCCTTTAACAGAGCAAAATATTACGCTTCTGTCATGTGGAATTATAGAATCTTGACAAACCAGTTAAATCTTACTAGTTTCTGTATCGTAAGGCTTAACAAATCAAAATTAATAGCATAATACTCATTACTAGAACTTACTATGTATAAAATGACATCACAAGTCTCATTTGACATACTCAGCGTGCCTGGGTCTTTGCTGTGTGTGGGCTTTCTCCAGTTGCTGAGAGCAGAAGCTGCTCTCTAATTGTGGTCTGTGGGCTGCTCATTGTGGTGGCTTCTCTTGTTGAGCTCAGGCTCCAGGCTCATGGGTTTCAGTAGTTCCAGCATGCAGGCTCCGTCGTTGTGGCACACAGGCTTAGTTACTGAACCAAGGATTGAACCCATGTTCCCTGCCTTGGCAGATGGGTTCTTATCCACTGTACCACCATGAAGTCATATGTCTTATTTAATAAATGCAAAATTGTGCTTTCTCCATTTAACCATTTAAGTTCTTAAGTTTTATCATCAAGTAATGTGTGGAGGGCCCACTGCATGTCTCATGTGCAGAACACAGTATCCCATACACAACAGATGTAAACATTTGTTTTTTGAATGACTAGACTGTTCAATACTGTTCATGCTAAAACAGATATTAAAATAGCCACTATTTCTACCACGAATTATTCTCAGAATTTCACATTTGTTGTTCAGTCACTCAGTCATGTCCAACTCTTTGAGACCTCATGGACTGCAGCACACAGGTTTCCCTATTCTTCATCTCCCGGAGCTTGCTCAAACTCAGATTTGTTGAGTTGGTGATACCATCCAACCATCTTGTCCTCTGTTGTCCTGTCTCCTACTGACTTCAGTCTTTCCCAGCATTAGGATCTTTTCAAATGAGTGAGTTCTTCGCATCAGGTGGTCAATGAATTGGAGCTTCAGCATCAGTCCTTCCAATGAATATTCAGGGTTGATTTCCTTTAGGATTGACTGGCTTGATCTCCTTGCAGTCCAAGGCCTCTCAAGTCTTCTCCAACATCACAGTTCAAAAGCATCAATTCTAATATTATAAAGTAATTAACCTCCAATTAAAATAAAAAAGCATCAATTCTTTAACACTCAAATGTCTTTATGGTCCAACTCTCACATCCATACATGACTACTGGAAAAACCATAGGTTTGACTATATGGACCTTTGTCGGCAAAGAAATGTCTTTGTTTTTTAATACGCTGTCAAGGTTTGTCATAGCTTTTCTTCAAAGGGGGCTTCCCTGATAGCTCAGTTGGTAAAGAATCCACTTGCAATGTAGGAGACCCTGGTTCAATTCCTGGGTTGGGAAGATCCGCTAGAGAAGGGAAAGGCTACTCACTCCAGTATTCTTGGGCTTCCCCTGTGGCTCAGATGGTAAAGAATCTGCCCGTAATGGGGGAGACCTGGGTTTGATCCCTGGGTTGGAAGGATCCCCTGGAGGAGGGAAAGGCTACCCACTCCAGTATTCTGGCCTGGAGAATTCCATGGACAGTAAGTTTGTGGAGTCTCAAAGAGTCAGACTCCGAGCGACTTTCACTTTTTTCACTTTTCTTCCAAGGACCAAGTGTGTTTTACTTTCATGGATGCAGTCAGCATCTGCAGTGATTTTGCAGCCCAAAAAAATAAAGATTGTCACTATTCCCAGTTATTCCCCATCTCTTCGCCATAAAGTGATGGAACCAGATGCCATGATCTTAGTTTATTGAATGTTGAATTTTAAGCCAACTTTTTCACTGTCCTCTTTCACTTTCATCAAGAGACTCTTTCATTTTTCTTCCCTTTCAGCCATAAGGGTGGTGTCATCTGCATATCTGAGGTTATTGATATTTCTCTTGGCAATCTTGATTCCAACTTGTGATTCATCCAGTCTGGCATTTCACATGCTAGTAAAGTAATGCTCAAAATTCTCCAAGCCAGCCTTCAGCAAGACGTGAACCGTGAACTCCTTGAATGAAGATCATGGCATCTGGTCCCATCACTTCACGGGAAATAGATGGGGAAACAGTGGAAACAGTGTCAGACTTTATTTTTGGGGGCTCCAGAATCACTGCAGATGGTGACTGCAGCCATGAAATTAAAAGACGCTTACTCCTTGGAAGAAAAGTTATGACCAACCTAGATAACATATTCAAAAGCAGAGACATTACTTTGCCGACTAAAGTCTGTCTAGTCAAGGCTATGGTTTTTCCTGTGGTCATGTATGGATGTGAGAGTTGGACAGAGAAGAAGGCTGAGTGCCGAAGAATTGATGCTTTTGAACTGTGGTGTTGGAAAAGACTCTTGAGAGTCGCTTGGACTGCAAGGANTTTCCCAGATAGGTTATTACAGGTATTGGGTATAGCTCCCTGTACTATATAGTAAGTCCTATCTATTTTATATATCTATATCTATATAGTAAGTCCTATCTATTTTATATATCATTACTGGCTACTTTCTTATTACCCGCCCCCCATTATCTGTGAGAATAAGGGAACACTGTTGTTCAATGCCATGACTTTTTGAAATCAGTATTGAAACAATATAAATCTTTTCCTGCAATTCCCTACATCATATTTTGCCAATATATTTCTATAAAAATATTTCATTGATGACACATATTCTCTAAAATAAGTAAATATATATATGTATAATATATAACCATATAAATATATATCAGTTCAGTTCAGTTCAGTTGCTCAGTTGTGTCCAACTCTTCACGACCCCATGAGTCACAGCACGCCAGGCCTCCCTGTCCATCACCATCTCTTGGAGTTCACTCAGACTTACTTCCATTGAGTCAGTGATGCCATCCAGCCATCTCATCCTCTGTCATCCCCTTCTCTTCCTGCCCCCAATCCCTCCTAGCATCAGAGTCCTCTCCAATAAGTCAACTCTTCACATGAGGTGGCCAAAGTACTGGAGTTACAGCTTTAGCATCATTCCTTTCAAAGAAATCCCAGGGTTGATCTCCTTCAGAATGGACTGGTTGGATCTCCTTGCAGTCCAAGGGACTCTCAAGAGTCTTCTCCAACACCACAGTTCAAAAGCATCAATTCTTTGGTGCCTCAGCCTTCTTGCCTTCTTCACAGTCCAACTCTCACATCCATACATGACTACTGGAAAAACCATAGCCTTGACTAGACGGACCTTAGTCGGCAAAGAAATGTCTCTGCTTTTGAATATGCTATCTAGGTTGGTCATAACTTTTCTTCCAAGGAGTAAGTGTCTTTCAATTTCATGGCTGCAGTCACCATCTGCAGTGATTTTGGAGCCCCCCAAAATAAAGTCTGATGCTGTTTCTATATATAGAGAGAAAGAAAATTATTTCTTATTTTAAATCATTATAATCATGAGATTTTAAGCTTTGGAAAGTGTCCTATGAATTGATTATTGTTATGTTCATTAATGGCATAGACTTGAAAAATAAGTATATTAAATTTTATTAATTAATTTTTAACAAATTTATTGGAAGTCAACCTGTTACTGATATGTTTGGAGCTTTTACTTTTCAATTTATCATTTATTAATAGAAGAATACTAGTTTCCATATCATTTCTATTTTTGTGTCTCGTTTTTGTCAATATAAATACTAAGGAAACTCTTTTGCTTAAATAATTAGGTAAAAATTGAAGTCTTATTACAGTGATGTCACTTTCTTTCAACTTCTGAGTTTTACGTCTTCCACCTAAACAATTACAAATTATCCAGCATCAGAAATTATTTTATGAAATACAATTTGTTCCTTCTTCAATGCATTGAAAGTAAAAAACACACTGGAGTTTTATAAGAATGTGTTATTTTAGCATTCTGTTTTTCAGCATCTATAGTATTATATAGATTACCCTATGAGTGAGTGAGAGTGTGTGTATGTGTGTGTGTGTGTGTGTGTGTGTGTGTGTGTGTGCTAGAGGTTATGCTTTTAATCTGAAATGGGAAGAAAGATGATTGATTGGTGGATCAATACCAGTAATGAGTACAAATAGAAGGTGAACATCTGTAAAGTAATATACTTAAAACCATTTATATCTAAATCCTCCTTGTAAAGTCATCTTATTTTTCAAGGATACTGGTACCTCAGAGTGAATACTACTAATGTAGTATAAATTAAGTGCTTGTTTGTGAAATGAATGAACAAGTGAATGAATGAAAACTAGTATGTTTAAACTTATTTAGTTAAAAGTTATTCAGTTTATAATTTGATTTATTACAATAAGTGTGTAATTTGGGGCAATCATTTGTAAAAAATATTAGCTACAAAGTATTTTCAATGATATCATTTGTGGAGATTGAAATTAATCATATGATACAATGATGTTACAATTGGCAGACATAGAATTAAAATTTAATTTTAATTTTGGGGTTTTTTTCTTCTTTTGTGCTAAATGAACATTTTTCTAGAAACTCAAAGCATTTTCATAGGCCTTTGAAAATGTTATAGTCCCTAAACTCTGTTTTTTGTGACTAGCAGATAAAGTAGCCCTAATCCAGCTTTGCCTTCACTGAGAAAGAAAAGGGAAACATTACATTACAATACATTGTATTACATTATAATAATCAAGGGCTTCAACTTTAGAACTTTCTTTGAACTGATCTTGATCATGGCTAGTTTATAATAGGAGTTGTCTCTTCTGCCTCAAACAGGCTTGCCTAACACTGAAGTCCTACCACAGAGATGGGTACACCTAAGATAGGCCTTTTGGAAAATTCATATAATAAACTTCATATTTGTAACTATACATGAAACACATCAATGAGTCAGTCAGTTCAATTGCCCACTCATGTCTGACTCTTTGCAACCCCGTGAACTGCAGCATGGCAGGCCTCCCTGTCCATCACCGGCTCCTGGAGTTTACCCAAACTCATGTCCATTGAATCAGTGATGCCATCCAACCATCTCGTCCTCTGTCATCCCCTTCTCCTCTCACCCTCAATCTTTCCTAGAATCAGGGTCTTTTCCAGTGAATCAGCTCTTCACATCAGGTAGCCAAAGTATTGCAGTTTCAGCTTCAGCATCAGTCCTTCCAACGAATACCCAGGACTGATCTCCTTTAGGACGGACTGGTTGGATCTCCTTGCAGTCCAAGAGACTCTCAAGAGTCTTCTCCAACACCACAGTTCAAAAGCATCAATTCTTCAGCACCCAGCTTTCCTTATAGTCCAAGTCTCTCATCCATATATGACTACTGGAAAAACCATAGCCTTGACTAGATGGACCTTTGTTGGCAAAATAATGTCTCTGGTTTTGAATATACTGTGTAGGTTGGTCATAGGTTTTCTTCCAAGGAGCAAGTGTCTTTTAATTTCATGGCTGCAGTCACCATCTGCAGTGATTTTGGAGCCCAGAAAAATAAAGTAAGCCACTGTTTCTGCTGTTTCCCCATCCAACTGCCATGAAGTGATGGGACTGGATGCCATGATCTTAGTTTTCTGAATGTTGAGCTTTAAGCCAACTTTTTCACTCTCCTCTTTCACTTTCATAAGAAGCTCTTTAGTTCTTCTTCACTTTCTGCCATAAAGGTGGTGTTATTTGCATATCTGAGGTTATTGCTATTTCTCCTGGCAATCTTGATTCCAGCTTGTGCTTCCTCCAGCCCAGCGTTTCTCATGATGTACTCTGCATAGAAGTTAAATAAGCAGGGTGACAATATACAGCCTTGATGTACTCCTTTTCCTATTTGGAACTAGTCTGTTGTTCCATGTCCAGTTCTAACTGTTGCTTCCTGACCTATATACAGGTTTCTCAAGATGCAGGTCAGGTGGTCTGGTATTCCCATCTCTTTCAGAATTTTCCACAGTTTATTGTGATCCACACAGTCAAAGGCTTTGGCATAGTCAATAAAGCAGAAATAGATGTTTTTCTGGAACTCTCTTGCTTTTTCCATGATCCAGCAGGTGTTGGCAATTTGATCTCTTGTTCTTCTGCCTTTTCTAAAACCAGCTTGGACATCTGGAAGTTCATGGTTCATGTATTGCTGAAGCCTGGCTTGGAGAATTTTGAGCATTACTTTAGAAGCATGTGAGATGAGTGCAATTGTGCAGTAGGTTGAGCATTCTTTGGTACTGTATTTCTTTTGGATTGGAATGAAAACTGACTTTTTCCAGTCCTGTGGCCACTGCTGAGTTTTCCAAATGTGCTGGCATATTGAGTGCAGCACTTTCACAGCATTACCTTTTAGGATTTGAAATAGCTCAACTGGAATTTCATCACCTCCACTAGTTTTGTTTGTAGTGATGTTTTCTGAGGCTCACTGACTTCACATTCCACATAGGTATTGAATTTCTGACTTAAAAGTCCTACTCTTTTAAAAAATCATGTATGTTTTTCCTGGGCAAGAAAAAAAGTCAGGCTGAGACTTTTGAGAGTTATGTGTGGCCAAAGGCATGAGGACCCACAGTGAAACAATGAAGAGTATTGAGAAGTATACAGTAAGAACAAGTGGCTTAGTGGTAAAGAATATGCCTGCCAATCCAGGAGATGCAGGTTCATTACCTGGGTCTGGAAGATCCCCTAGAGGAGGAAATGGTAACCGACTTCAGTATTCTTGCCTGGAAATTTCAATGGACAGTGGAGCCTTGTAGGCTCTATAGGGTAGCAGAGTCAGACATCACAGAGCAACTGAGCAAAGATTATACTTCTTCCTGTAGCTGGTCAAGTGCTTTTTCAGCCACTTAGGTTTCCTATGTCAATAAAATCCAAATGATATTCCTTGTATTAGAGCCATAAATAAGAACAGAGAACAGATATCTTGACATAGAGACCATATTTTTGACATGAGTCTTCTGTGAGCAGTGTCTCCCTGTAATTTTAGAAAGTTCTCTATTCAACATGTATTAATGGCAACTGGAAAGACTACCCAGAACTACTTTTTTCCCATAATAACACCCTAGATTATCATGCTTCCTTGATATCCAGTTGCATCTTTCCTAAAAATCCTAACTCTAGGGAGATCTCACTATTTATAATCAGTCAGGACTCTTGCTTCCAGCCCATTAAACAAGCTGCAGAAAGCTATCAAGAAGTGGTTCTGTTAGGCTCCACCACAAATCCATATCACTCAGCCTTAGCAGGAACCTTATCCATCCTCTTCCATATCTAGTTGGCTCTGTATTTCATTTCCACAACTGCNGTTTTCTGAATGTTGAGCTTTAAGCCAACTTTTTCACTCTCCTCTTTCACTTTCATAAGAAGCTCTTTAGTTCTTCTTCACTTTCTGCCATAAAGGTGGTGTTATTTGCATATCTGAGGTTATTGCTATTTCTCCTGGCAATCTTGATTCCAGCTTGTGCTTCCTCCAGCCCAGCGTTTCTCATGATGTACTCTGCATAGAAGTTAAATAAGCAGGGTGACAATATACAGCCTTGATGTACTCCTTTTCCTATTTGGAACTAGTCTGTTGTTCCATGTCCAGTTCTAACTGTTGCTTCCTGACCTATATACAGGTTTCTCAAGATGCAGGTCAGGTGGTCTGGTATTCCCATCTCTTTCAGAATTTTCCACAGTTTATTGTGATCCACACAGTCAAAGGCTTTGGCATAGTCAATAAAGCAGAAATAGATGTTTTTCTGGAACTCTCTTGCTTTTTCCATGATCCAGCAGGTGTTGGCAATTTGATCTCTTGTTCTTCTGCCTTTTCTAAAACCAGCTTGGACATCTGGAAGTTCATGGTTCATGTATTGCTGAAGCCTGGCTTGGAGAATTTTGAGCATTACTTTAGAAGCATGTGAGATGAGTGCAATTGTGCAGTAGGTTGAGCATTCTTTGGTACTGTATTTCTTTTGGATTGGAATGAAAACTGACTTTTTCCAGTCCTGTGGCCACTGCTGAGTTTTCCAAATGTGCTGGCATATTGAGTGCAGCACTTTCACAGCATTACCTTTTAGGATTTGAAATAGCTCAACTGGAATTTCATCACCTCCACTAGTTTTGTTTGTAGTGATGTTTTCTGAGGCTCACTGACTTCACATTCCACATAGGTATTGAATTTCTGACTTAAAAGTCCTACTCTTTTAAAAAATCATGTATGTTTTTCCTGGGCAAGAAAAAAAGTCAGGCTGAGACTTTTGAGAGTTATGTGTGGCCAAAGGCATGAGGACCCACAGTGAAACAATGAAGAGTATTGAGAAGTATACAGTAAGAACAAGTGGCTTAGTGGTAAAGAATATGCCTGCCAATCCAGGAGATGCAGGTTCATTACCTGGGTCTGGAAGATCCCCTAGAGGAGGAAATGGTAACCGACTTCAGTATTCTTGCCTGGAAATTTCAATGGACAGTGGAGCCTTGTAGGCTCTATAGGGTAGCAGAGTCAGACATCACAGAGCAACTGAGCAAAGATTATACTTCTTCCTGTAGCTGGTCAAGTGCTTTTTCAGCCACTTAGGTTTCCTATGTCAATAAAATCCAAATGATATTCCTTGTATTAGAGCCATAAATAAGAACAGAGAACAGATATCTTGACATAGAGACCATATTTTTGACATGAGTCTTCTGTGAGCAGTGTCTCCCTGTAATTTTAGAAAGTTCTCTATTCAACATGTATTAATGGCAACTGGAAAGACTACCCAGAACTACTTTTTTCCCATAATAACACCCTAGATTATCATGCTTCCTTGATATCCAGTTGCATCTTTCCTAAAAATCCTAACTCTAGGGAGATCTCACTATTTATAATCAGTCAGGACTCTTGCTTCCAGCCCATTAAACAAGCTGCAGAAAGCTATCAAGAAGTGGTTCTGTTAGGCTCCACCACAAATCCATATCACTCAGCCTTAGCAGGAACCTTATCCATCCTCTTCCATATCTAGTTGGCTCTGTATTTCATTTCCACAACTGCTGGTCTAGCTTTCCCACATTTCTGGAGCCCCACACTTATCCCACAACCCTTACTAGTGATCCTCTCTTTCTCTCTCTGAGATCCCATTACTTTTGGCATATATGGTGGTCGTAGCACTTAATCATTTTGCATCCCATCCACTGAGAAAATTAAACATAAAAATGTCCTGTGAGTAGTCTAAGCACACACACCTGGTAAGAGGCAGAGACAGATTTAGAAGTCAGATTTTCTAAATCCAAATTTCCTGCTGTTTCTGTTTGATCAAATAATTCTTTTAGAAGGAAAAACAATTTTCCATAATAAAAAGCTCCAGAATCTCAATATGGATGGAAAATCTTCAGAACATAAACTAATTATCTAACAGTTTAGAATTATGACCACCTTTCTCTTTCCACGTCTCTTCATTAAATTAAAATAATCTGGCATCGTATCAGTTCACAAAGAGGAACTACATTCCTTCAGTGGCTAAAAATGCCTTCTCTTGGGTTAAATGAAATAACTGGTCACAATGGGAATTTCCCAGAGACTTCATGAGCTATAGCTTTTTGTTTGTTTACTTTTATGCTTATTGCATTATCCGCATTCACCTTCTGCTTATTTTCCCTTGGTATTTAGGGGAATCTGACATAGTTAACACTCACTTGCAAGAACTGGTAAAATATATAGGCCTAAGGGGGTAACCTCTAAGATGACTTCCAACAATCCCTATCTCTGGGTATTCACAGTTTTGTGTAATCCTCTCTTCATTAGTGTGGGCTGGACTGACTCACTTCTCACAAATAGGATACTCTAGTACTTACAGGATGTTGCTTTCAGTATTAGGTTATAAAAGGATTGTGACTTCCATCTTGGGATCCCTCTCTCCGCTCTCTCTCACTCTCTGACTCTTTTTCTTGCTCTTTTCCTCTGAAGCTTGCCAATAACTGAGTGAGTAAGCTTGGAAGCTGATCTGTCACCTTGAAGTTTACCTCTACTTTTCATAAATTTTCTCCTCAAGTAAGTAGTGGGTTTCTTAAGGGCACAAATCGTGTCATATTTGTCTGTCTGTCTCACACTGTCTAACGTTTTATCTAGCACACATTATACATACATATTACATCATGTTTTGAGTCAGTGATTCATTGTATATGCTTCAATCAAGATACCTTTACTGAATAAAATATTATTTGAGATTGTTTCTATTATAAATTTCAATCATGCATTTATAAGCCATCATTCACAAATCAACATCCTTCAAGAACGAAATGAATGAAGTGATATACAGATACAGGGGCTACTTTTTTACTTCAAACAATGTATTTGTGGAATTTTCATAAGACAAAAAAAGAAAAACATCCAAATCTTCACTCTAAACTATCATCAAGCCTGTGTAGAAGTGTTTTTCTTACACTAATATTATTAATAAGAAAGATCAAATGGTTTATAAATCCCCAGGTAGTATGATTAAAAGTATGATGCAATGGTTATCATAAAAGACTTTTGTTTATTTAATTTAACAAAAAAGATCTCTGACTCAATATCTTTTGTGCTCTATATTTTCAGTTTTAACAATTAATGTTGCATAGGGAATTCTTTATGCTAATGTTATAGCTCCTTGGTTGAGCCCTAACACCATTATCTGCTGTAATGAATAATTCATTCCCTGTTGAAAACTTAACTATATCATTTTTACAGGATATGAATGAAACTTTGAAGTGCAATTTAGTTAAAAGAATTTAAGATTGTAGAGAATTCCCATAAACCATCAAAAAGTGCTGTGCTGGCAATATTACCTAGCACTCAAGTGTAATCGCTTTACAGAAAGCTCATGTGAGAGTCTAAATTTTGTTTCTTTTGTAAAAAATATTGGAGTTCATTTCTTACTGAACTTTTACACTATTTAGTGACTGTTTTGCCTCTAAATATCTAAAACAAAATGCTTTATTTCCAGTTGTAGCTCGAGGACCTAGAAAGTCACTGTAATAAAAAGCTGACATTTGCTCTTCCAGTGTTACATTTGCCATGGAGAGAAGTGTTTTCTAGTAAAGAACCCAGCATGGGAAATGGCTTAAAAATATCAACAAGAGTTATCAGAGGAATTAATGGACTTTCAGTTCATTGCATTCCTAAAACTCAATAGATGAAATTGTGGTAACCCACTCTAGGAAACAAGCTAAACAGTGTAATTTGTCTCAGAGTCTTAAAGTTTGCCAACAATGAGAGCATCTGCCCTTCCTGACCCTGGAGTCAGGGATGGGCTAGAATATATATGAGGATGAAGATTTTCTTCAAAATTGGAAGAGGCTAGTCATCTTGGCCAAGATGGCAAAACATCTTAAAACTGGAAAAGCATTAGGTTTACACTATGTCACATAAACAAACAGGAAAACTTTGTAACACTCTATAAACAAACAAGCTATTGGGGAAATAACAACAAGAAAAGAGTGTTCCAATAAGTAAATTTTCTTATGTTCAATATACATCTCATAAGCACTTGTTTCTCTTCATTGTTTTATCCAAGAGGAAGCTCACATTAAAATTTATAGTCAACTTGAGCATAACTATCTAAAAATATTTTCTATAATCTATATATCTGTGGATTCTATTAACCTTTGTCTTGTTTTCTGATTAACTGGGTGTTTTTTTCAACTTTGCTTTTAATGTGCTTTATACCCTTCTAGAGGAGACTGTTTATTTGCTGTTTTAGTTACATTTTATGTATTTATGGAAGCAATTGAAAGGATTCATTAAACTAGATAGAGAAGAGATAGAGAGAAAAAGAAGGAGGAGGGAGGAAGAAGAAATGAAAGATGAAGAAAAGGGGAGGAAGGAGGAAAGATGAGGAAGGATGGGGGAAGAAAGAGGGAAGAAGAAAGAATAGAAGGAAAAATGGGAGTAAAAGGGAGGAGAATGAGAAAAAATGCAGGCAGGAAGGAATGGAGGAAATGAGGAAATAAGATATTATTCTGGGATGGGAAATCCTTGAAGATGTATTTAAACGGCCCAGACCCTACTCTATTGATGTTTGAAAAGCAAAAGCCCTCTGCCAACTAAAGACACTGTCTCATGCATTTCTCTGGCTTTTTGCTCCAGGTCCTGTTGTTGATGCCTCGTACAACCTCGTACAGAACCATTGATGGGTAGTCAGCTACTTCATCAACTTACACTAGAATCTGCTTGCTTTGAGATTTTTTAAAAAAACTTTATTGAACATTTTGCAGGGGACCTGTTGTGATATTCACATTGTGTAACTTGGGTAGTCCACAATCTCACTTTTTCTCATCCTCCAACTCCCTCTTCTTCTGCCATCTCTTCTTTCTTGATGTCAAAATAATTCAGAACAATTAATGATTCCTTTACTTCTCATGAGAAACAGTTATTCTCATTTGCAGACATTGCACAGGCCTACAAGATGACTCGATATACACATAAAGAATTTTTCTCTTCCTAAGAAAATTACTTGCCAATTATTAATATATTAACACATACATAGATATATGTATACACACATGTAAATATGTACATATTTCTGGAAGGAAGGAAAAGGGAGACAGTTGTAGTCAGAGAATAACACTTAAGATATAGATATAAACTACTAAAATAATCAAAAGGCAGAATGTTTCAGCAGTTAAAACTTTCTGTGATTCCCTGGCCACTCAGATGGTAAAGAATGTGTCTGCAATGGGGGAGATCTGGGTTGGGAAGATCCCTGGAGAAGTAAATGGCAATCCACTACAGTATTCTTGCCTGGAAAATCCCATGGACAGAGGAGCCTGAAGGGCCATAGTCCATGGGGTCGTAAAGAATCAGATACGACCAACACACACATGTGAAACTTTGGCTGGATTGAAATAATGGCTTCACCTACTGACTGGCTTTGAAATCTCAAGCAAGCTATTGAACTCAGTTTCTTCATTTATGGAATTATATATCAGCACTAATACATAGCTTATGGACTATTATGGGTCTTAAGTGAGATAATGTATACTGTACTGAAAACACTACTCAGAAAGTTATAGATAAGTGTTGGCTATCATTATCACACATGTGATAATTACAGAAATAAAGAGAAGATAATAAGATGACAAGAAATATATAAAGTCAGATGGGGGCAAATGTTGTCCTGAAACAATGATTCAATAAACATAGTAAACATTAGATTTACTAGATAATTGTGCTAAAAAGAGTTTCTCCACATGCAACTTCCCCC
>SJYW01028922.1:588199-616094 GCA_006410735.1 Raphicerus campestris | reverse complement strand
TGAACACACACACACACACACACACACACACACACACACACACACACACACACACACACACATTCTTAACTAAACTTCAGCCTATGTGACTGCCTGGCTATCTCCATTATCCAAAAGTCTCAACTACAAAGGACTGGATAAAAGCATTTTTCATGGCAGAATTGTGATCAGAAATGAAAGAAAAGAAAATGGTAGAATCCTCTCTTCTTTCAAAGCTTCAAACACTCTGATTTATAAATCAATGTCCAGGTATAGAGAAAACACACTTGAAAGCAAATTGACCCCTTCAAGACTGAATTTTTTTAAGACCTCAGATATGAACAAAAGGCTGAGACCCTGCAGATCACTGGTGGGATCTCACTATCTTTGAGGTAGATTATATATCCTGTGTTAGTGAGCTGCTTGCTTTCTAGTCAAATGATCTCATAGTTAATTTCTTACAGTGTAATGGAAAGGAAAAATGATATTCAATGCAATCCTATTCTCTGGAAATAGTGATAAGGATACTACAGTGGCTGATTTGGGGCTACCTCCTTTCCTAGCACTGAGCATTATGGGTTTTTTGTGTATTAGCCCCCTTCTCCAGATTTTATTTTTTAGCAGTTTATGAATAAGAGTAAGAGGAACTTTAAAACCACCACCTGTGGACTTTCAGATTCTCATTCTCTTAAGTCACAAATTTAAAGGGTGAGTTTTTTGAGGGAAATTAAAGCCTATGGTAGTATTACTNTTTATTTTTTAGCAGTTTATGAATAAGAGTAAGAGGAACTTTAAAACCACCACCTGTGGACTTTCAGATTCTCATTCTCTTAAGTCACAAATTTAAAGGGTGAGTTTTTTGAGGGAAATTAAAGCCTATGGTAGTATTACCAAGAGGATAAAAAGTAATAATCTTTTGAATTTGCTTTTGTGAAGACAAAAAATGCACTTTCCATTTCTCTTAGATATTATTTTCAAGATAAAAGCACTGAATTTCCAAACACTTCTATTGTCAGCTTTCTGGCATGTAACCCTTTCTCTTGAAAAATAAAAAAGGCAGAAATGTGCATAGATGCTTCTTAACTTGAATCTGAGGACATGGCACTGACTTTCTCTCTTAAATATCATTTTATAAAACCAGAATTTGTTTCGTTTATATTCTCTACACATCTCTCCCTTTTTGTCTGCCTTAGGTCTTTTAAATTTAGCTTCAAGAAAAGTGCTGTATTATGGAATCAAGTCCCCTTATCTTTCTTCCCGAAAGAATTGTGTGCAATATTTATTTCCCTTATGTTGCAATTTAAAGCACACAGGAAACTGTTGAATACCATCACTCCAACTCTCACCTCTCTGTCAAGATATACACATTTTTACATAGTGTATAACGAAGTGAAGCTATACATTTCTTCATTTTCTGCATAGCCTACCAGAATTTAGACTTCTAAACCCAAAGAAATATTAACTTGTAATACTCTATGGGGTAAATATTTTTCATGTTTGACAGCATGAATAATAAACAGAGTTCTATATTTTTTAAAACCTACAGTTCCTACCTAACTTACTCCAGTGAACTGTTATTCCAGGGGTTAAAGAATGTGTACATACTTATGATGGTTTGCTCACAGTTGGCATTCAGTAAGCATTTAAAATTTGAGGGTTGAATGGATGAAGATCTCTTAGTTCTAAAGAACCCCCATGTAGTCAAAATAGTACATCAATTAAACTGCTTAAAGTAAAAATGTTATTGAATTTTTTTCATGTTTTTGTCTCTAAAAATGAAAATTGAGACTGGATTTCTATAGTCCATTTCTCAGGAAAACTTGGTATTTTTAATAAGTTTATGATGACCTGTCATTAAGTTTCGTGAGCCATTTTTTTCCATAAAGGATTGCTGGTTTTCTGAATTAAAAAAAATACAGTCAGGCACATGATTTTTAAGGGAAATTTTTAGGCAAAATAGCTTACCCTATATACAGATTCATTGATTTAGTTTGCTTGTTAAATTTATATCTTAAATTGAATTGTTTAATTTTCAAAAACCCACTCAGGAAATAAGTGTTTCTTTTAAATCATCCGAAGAGCTTAAAGTATGAAAAATATTTCTTAGTATTTTTCTTGAAATTATGCCTGATAATTGATAAGAGAAAAAAGAGAATAAAGAAAGACATAAAAATTAAATTCATTGATTTGAAAAGCACATAAATTAGAATCACAAAGTAAAAACAAATCTTCTCTTGCCACTACAGTCACCTTTAGCAATATTTTCAGCACTCAGAAATATCAATGACTGTATGAATCACATAAATCCTTTAGGAATTAAGAATTGGAAAGAAAATGTTATAAAGAAAGGCATTTTCGGGGTAGTTGGTGCTTCTGTCATCAGTTGCAAAAGTATAAAATTTTCTAAGAAGAGCGATAACATTTGAACTTGAGAGGTTTCACCCAAGACAGTTAAAAAAATAAAAGTAAAAATAGTTTTCTGTGTATTTTTCAGAAAATTAATTTAGATAAATGTGGCATTCCTACAATTCAGTTTAGTTCAGTAGCTCAGTCATGTCCAACTCTTTGCAGCCGCATAAACTGCAGCACACCAGGCCTCTCTGTCCATCACCAACTTCCGGAGTCCACCCAAACCCGTGTCCATTGAGTCGGTGATGCCATCCAACCATCTCATCCTCTGTAGTCCCCTTCTCCTCCTGCCCTCAATCTTTCCGAGCATCAGGATCTTTTCAAATGAGTCAGCGCTTCGCATCAGGTGGCCAAAGTATTGCAGTTTCAGCTTCAACATGAGTGCTTCCAATGAACACCCAAGACTGATCTCCTTTAGGATGGACTGGTTGGATCTCCTTGCAGTCCAAGGGACTCTCAAGAGTCTTCTCCAACACCATAGTTCAAAAGCATCAATTCTTCAGCACTCAGCTTTCTTTATAGTCCAACTCTCACATCCATACATGACTCCTGGAAAAACCATAGCCTTGACTAGACGGACCTTTGTTGACAGAGTAATGTCTCTACTTTTTAATATGCTGTCTATGTTGGTCACAACTTTCCTTCCAAGGAGTAAATGTCTTTTAATTTCATGGCTTAAATTACCATCTGCAGTGATTTTGGAGCCCAGAAAAATAAAGTAAGCCACTGTTTTCCCATCTATTTGCTATGAAGTGATGGGACCGGATGGCATGATCTTCATTTTCTGAATGTTGAGCTTTAAGCCAACTTTTTCACTCTCCTCTTTCACTTCACCAAGAGGCTCTTTAGTTTTCTTCACTTTTTGCCATAAAGGTGGTGTCATCTGCACATCTGAGGTTACTGATATTTCTCCCGGCAATCTTGATTTCAGCTTCTGCTTCTTCCAGCCCAGCATTTCTCATGATGTAGTCTACATAGAAGTTAAATAAGCAGGGTGACAATATACAGCCTTGATGTACTCCTATTCCTATTTGGGACCAGTCTGTTGTTCCATGTCCCGTTCAAACTGTTGCACAATTAGCATGCCTTGTTTAGGTGTAATTCTCTGAAAGTTTTATTTTTTACCTTTTTGCCCATTATTAGTCCTGAAATACTTTTAGGTATTGTTGTTCAGTTATTAAGCCGTGTCCAACTCTTTGTGACCCCATGGACTGCAGCACACAATCTCCTGGAGTTTACTCAAGCTCATGTCCATAGTCATTCAGTTTCAAGTACTTCTCTTTAATTGTAGTTGAAAAAAAGTTCTGAAGACCTGTTTAAGAAATGAATCCATGTACTTATGATCAACTGATCTTTAACTAGGGTGCCAGGAGCACAAAATGGGGAAATAAAAATAGCCTCAATAAATTGTGTAAGGAAAATTGGATATCCACATGCAAAAAAATGAAATTGAACACATCTCATATATTTAAAAATTGACTCAAAATGGATTAAATTTTGGGCAGGGGACCTAAACACATATTTTTCCAAAGAGTTCATGTAAATTACTAACAAGTACATGAAAACGTGCTCAATATCACCAATCATCAGTGAAATGCAAACCAAAACTGCAATAAAATATCACCTCACAGCTTATCATCATGCTATAACAAGTGTTTTTGCACTTTTGCTTTTGCATGCAAACATTATTTCAAAGTGGTATTGCCTTGAACAATGAGTATAATTTCAACTGTTTTGATTCTCAGTAGTGGAGAAGGAAATGGCAGCCCACTCCAGTGTTCTTGCCTGGAGAATCCCAGGGATGGTGGAGCCTGGTGGGCTGCTGTCTATGGGGTCGCACAGAGTTGGACGCAACGGAGGTGACTTAGCAGCAGCAGCAGCAATGATAGGATAACTAAAGAAATTCTAAGAGAGACAAGGCTTAATTAAGTGAATTTAAGAGTAAATAAATTCAATTTGTTTAAATAAAAGTAATATTCCCAATGAGATAAAGGAGCTAAGTATGACTTAGAAGAAATTTAATTAACAAAGTAGAATGTATAGCATCTGTGAAGTAATTTTTGTAAACTTTTTTGAATCCTACAGAAACTTGTGTTAACTGTTGAATCAGCTATAAAAGTTTTTCTGTAATATGCAAATTTATGCTAGTTTTCCCCAGACCAAGTATGAATTCTTCCTCATAACAGTTGAGTCTAGATCTACTGACCAAGATTGTACAGATTTAGAAAATATTGCCAAAAATACCATATTGGGTAGCAAAGAAAATAGACTTGTGAGTTTGTATTTCTCTGAGGAAATCAGTATCCTTCCTCTAGCAAATAAGTAATCCCTCAATCTGAAGAAGACTTTTTAATGGTTTTAAATTTAGTTTCATCTAAAATAAATATATGCATGGGTAGTAATATAAAAGCAGCTCAATTCAACAAACATCACTGAACTCTGTGCACAAAATATATTTTATTTGGAAAGATAGTATAGCCACATACAAATATACGCCATATTAAGACTATATATTTTTTATTTTTGTCATGGACCCAAAGCAACAAAGTGTTAGTTGCTGGGTTATGTGTAACTCTTGGTGACTCCATGGACTATAGCCTGCCAGGCTCCTCTGTCCATACAATTTTCCAGGCAAGAATACTGGAGTGGGTTGCCATTTCCTTCTCCAGGGGATCTTCCCAATCCAGGGATCGAACCCAGGTCTCCTGCATTGCAAGCAGACTCTTTACTGTCTGAGCCACCAGGGAAGCAACAAAACATGTGTGCATATGCTCACTCTTTAATTTGTTTAATTGTGTGCATGTTTATGGGGATGAATAGGACCTTAAGAAAATGAGTGTTTGTTTCTTTAATAATTCATTAGCAAATTGAGGATCATAGATCTTTCTAAATTTATTTGAAAGTTAAAAACTAAATATATGACTCCAGAAGATATTAGAAGATATCATAAAAAATGAAATGAAATAGAAAAAAATTAAAGTTGAAAAATCAGCATTTATTTGGAATTTTTTATTTTGAAAGGTACTGTTTATACAATCAGTGGCGAGATAAATGAAGTGGCATGTCATCCTTAGTTTTGGACAAAATAAATGAGATAATGTTCTAGGTATTGACAAGGTTAAGAAAATGTGATGTTTAAGGCACTTAGTTTATTAAAAGTCACTTATACGGAGAGTTTGATGAAATGCAGTGTATGATAATAAGATATCTGAAAGTTACTTATAATTTGAAGCTTGACAAATGAGTTTAACTTGACCTACTTTATATAATTAAATTTTGTACTTCAGATCTAATTAGTGTGAGCTTACAGATATACTTTCAATAAATAAAAATTGATTGAATTTAAAATTTTATGAGGGAAAATTGAATGTAAATAAGACTGAAAAAAGTCTAATTGGAAATATTCATTGTTCTCAGATTCATTTGTTTGATGATATCAATTATAAGAACAGAAATTATCAAGAATTGGACTATTATTATTTGATCTTACTTCATTCTAATTACTGAGAAATAGCTACACACATTTTCAGAAATAATGAACCTGTTATAATGCACTCCTTTCTTATAGTATCAAATGTAGTCATTGTGGATTATAAATTTGGAAAAGAAATACATAAAACATCAGCCCATGAGAAGGTCAAGGATAGTTGTACCTGGGAAACAGAGGAAAGTATTTAAATTTGGACAATATACGGGTTTGGTTACTTTGTTTAGACCCCTAAATAAATGAAACTTTTTAATGATGCCCTAAAAGTAATTTTAACAAGAGTGAAAATGTCTGAGAATAAATTTAACAGCAAAGGAACTAAGCCATCAGCACTGGACAGCTGTAGTCTGAAATTACTCTGATGCTATCTGAATAGTTACAAAGGAGTTTTGTTAGGTTATTAATACCATACACTTCTTAAGTTCAATAAGTTTTCACAGTTGTATATGCCTGTGTAACCACTACCCAAAAAAGTTCCCTCTTGCCCCTTTCAGTCAATTTCCACTTTGCTGTAGGTGTGACACCTTCTAACTTCTAATATGTATGATTATACCTGTTCTCAGAGAAGGCAATGGCATCCAACTCCAGTACTCTTGCCTGGAAAATCCCATGGACAGAGGAGCCTGGTAGGCTGCAGTCCATGGGGTTAAGAGTCAGACAGGAATGAATGACTTCACTTTCACTTTTTGCTTTCATCCATTGGAGAAGGAAATGGCAACCCACTCCAGTGTTCTTGCCTGGAGAATCCCAGGGACGGTGAAGCCTGGTGGGCTGCCGTCTATGGGGTTGCACAGAGTTGGACACGACTGATGTGACTTAGCAGCAGCAGCATACCTGTTCTAGGACTGCATGCAAATAAATCCTGTAGTATGGATTCCTCTGTATCTATTATGTGGCTTCTTTCACTGAATATAATGATTTTGTGATTCACCCATCTGGTTGCATACATAAGTGATTTATTCCTTTTTTCTGAATATAACCACAATTTGTCTATATTTCTGTTCATGAACAGTTGGGCTGTTTCCAGCTTTAGGTTGCTATAAATAAAGCTGCTATGAGCATTCATGTATAAGCCTTTCTATGAACATATGTTGTCATTTCTCTTGGGGAAGTACCTAGGACTGGAATTTACTGGGCCACAGAGTCGGACACGACTCAGCGAGTTCACTTTCACTTTTCACTTTCATGTATTGGAGAAGGAAATGGCAAACCACTCCAGTGTTCTTGCCTGGAGAATCCCAGGGATGGGGGAGCCTCGTTGGCTGCCGTCTCTGGGGTTGCACAGAGTCGGACACGACTGGGGAGACTTAGCAGCAGCAGCAGCAGCAGAGAAGTTACATATGTATGTTTATAAGAAACTACCAAACAATCTTCAAACCTATTTGTCTGATTTCTGTTTATTGATGTGCTTTTGTGATTTTTAAAATAACTAATTTCTAGTCAGTTTATGTTAATATGTAATTTCTACATGATTGGACCTGGTTTACTGTATATTAAAAGCTGGCAAAGATAATTAGAAGCCAAATGTCATGGCATAATTACATCCTAATCCCTAGAATCTGTGAATATGATATTTTATATGGCAAAGAGAAATTCAGGTTGCATGTGGAATTAAGTTTGCTAATCAGCTGACCTTAAAATGGAAAATTATTCTGGATTATCCAGATGGGCTCAGTGTAATTGCAAGAGCCCTTATAAGTGGAAGAGGGAGTCAGAAGAGGGAGAACCAGAGAACCAGAGAGATGGTGTGAGAAAGACTCACCCCAACCTTGCTGGTTTTGATTGGAGGAGTGAGGATACAAATCAAGGAAGGAAGGTGATTGCTAGACGTCAAGAGGGCTTCTGGATAGAAAAAGCAAGGAAATGAATTATTCCCTAGACCGTCCACAGAGCTTCCAGTAGGAACATAGGCTTACTCACAGTTTGATTTTAGCACAAGACCAGCAGAACTGTAATATAATAAATTTAGATTAAGTCAGCTTTATCTATGGTAATGGGAAATGAACCTACGACAAGATAAAATAAATTTAAAATATGATTTTGAAGCTTCAAATTGACATTAAATGTCTCAAGTTGTAGTTATTTTATACTGTTCTGATACGTTTAGCTTGATCCACAAGTTTACCATTTTCTTGGCTCTACATACCATATCATGGTGTATGTCTAGTGGTAGAAAAAATGACAATTTTGCTCTTCTTGTTGAGAATTAGTTTCATGAATTTAGAATTCTAACTTGACAGTTATTTTCTCTTAGCATATTGAAAATGTCATTCTTTTTTTTCTCTAATTTCCAATGTTGCTGCAGAGATATCAGCTACCAATTAAATAGTTTTCCTCTAGAGATAACTGATATTTTCACATTGTCTGATTGTAGGATTTTCCCATCTGTGTTGGATGTTCTTTAGTTTTTCTTGTTATGTATCTAAAGTAAAGCTTTTTTTTTTTAGTTTATTATAGATGAGATTTTCTTGTCTTCTTGTATGTAAGTATTGGTGTTTCTGATCCATATAGGAAACATTTCAGCCATTAGAACTGAATATTGCCTTCTTTCCTTCTTTGCTTCCTTCCTTCCTTTCTCCCTCCCTCCCTCCTGACCTCCCTTCCATCCTTCCTTGCTTCCTTCCTTCCTTTCTTTTTCATTATTTTAGACTGAGATTTTAATTATACATGTATGAAAACTCTTCTGTCTACCCTCTATATATGTTAATTCCTTTTATTCTTGCTTTCTTCTTTTTCTGTCTTATTCAGGTTCTAAAGATTTTCCACAGAGCCCAATCTTGAAAGGGCTCTCAGTGTTACAGGAAAATCAATTATGCTAGGACTTTATTTTTCAAGTCTCAAAAAATACTTTTCTCTCAAAGTTCTTATTGTAATTTTGGACTTTAGGGCCCTCATTTGGAAGTCTTAAAATGAACATTGATTTCTTTTGGCATTCATGTTTAAAATCAAAACTGTTCCTGAGACAACATGTGCTTCTGACGATAGGGGGAATGTTATACACAAAAGTATACGCAAAGGATAAAATTTCAGGATTTTATAGTAGCATTTCTCTTTTTCTAGTTTATTCATTCATCAGATATATGTGTATTGATTATTTCTCATGTTCCAAGTTCTGTGCAGGCAACAGTAGATATGATTTCCTATTTAATGGAGCTTACAACATTTGGGGAATATAAGAGACTAGATAATAAAGCAATACCTATTGATTTTTCCCTATTACAAATGAGAACTCAGGTTAGTGAGTGTTCCATGTGCCCCCGACCTTCTGTTTAATATGGCATGTGTTTTTGCCCCTCCTTCATTTTTGCCTTTGTAGGATATTATTTTCAAAGAATGGGCTTTAGAGTGAGACAGCTTGAGTGTAAATGTCAGTTCTGACAATCAACAACTCTGTAACTTTGGGCAGGCTATGTTGTACCTCCAGCTATCTGATTCCTCACTTATGCAATAAGGAAATGGTACTTTTCTCAAAGGGAAGTTAGGAGGAGCAAATGAATTAACTTAAAAGTACCCAATAAATATAACTATATGCTACATTTGTCCAAAGAACAAAACCACATCTCTCACATAGGCCAGACTTAAGTCTATATGTTGCTTCTCCTTCTTATAGAAGTTCTGTGTCTAAAAAGTAGTAGTCAGTTTTAAGAAGCTGCTAGACTAACTGTAAGTGCTTCTCAGGTGGTGCAGTGGTAAAGAATATGCACACCAATGCAGGAGTCTTTGGAGATGAGAGTTTGATCCCTAGGTAGGAAAGATGAGTTGGAGTAGGAACTGGCAACCCATTCCAGTATTTCTGCCTGAAAAATTCCATGGACAGATGTGCCTGGCAAAGAGTAGCGAGAAGTCAGACATGACTGACTGACTGAGCATGCACACAGACCAGCTATCAATGTCAAGGGATAGGCATTTGTTCTAATGGCCATTTTTGCAGAGAGAGGTTGCTAATCCCTAAAAATTATGTAACTTTTCAAAATTTATCTTACTGCCAGAAACCCTCCTTTTTGAAGAAAAGTTATATACTAGCTCCTCTCATATTCCATATTTTAGACCCAAATACTTAATGTGAATTATTTAATAGGTGGTAAAAAATTGCATTTAAAATTTGATAACATTCCATGACAAATAATTTTTGTATTGGTGTCATCTCATTTTCCAATCCCTCTTTCTTCCACTCCCTTGAACATCATTTTTGCTTATGTGTGCTATTTTTTATGAGTTTGAAGTCTAGGAAAAAAAATACTCAACAGATAACTCTTTTGTTTTTGAGTTTTATGAAATGATATCAATCAGCCAAAGGACCATTCTGAAAGTAGGAGCGGTGGTGGTTTAGTTGCTAGGTTGTGTTGGACTCTTTGCAACCCCATGGACTGTAGCCTGCCAGGCTCCTCTGTCCATGGGATTCTCCACACAAAAATACTGGTGTGGGTTGCCATTTCCTTCTCCAGGAGATCTTCCCAACTCAAGAATTGAACCTGGGTTTCCTATATTACAGACAGATTCTTTACCAACTGAGCTAGGAGGGAACCTAATACAAGAGAAATAAAGAAATAATAATTGTCAGCTGAAGCCTACGACGAACCCAAGTTCTATACTGAGACTGGTGAAGTTGAAGTTTCAAAGTTGAAGTTTTCAAAGGCATTGAATATAGAGTATCATGTCTGATGTTGTGCATAGCTTTATTTGTGATTTACTAATTATTATAATTTTCTTAGAGGGAAGACAGTCTTTAACATATCACACTTTCATTGCTTTAGGCCCCTGATATCTTACCACAGTATGGGAACTCCATTTGAACTAAAATATAGCAAACTTTAATAAATAGAAGACAAGCATGGAGGACCAAATCTGAAGGGGCATTCTATTTATTTTAAGCATGCTTTATATAACCGAAGGAAAAATAGAAATATATATTATCAGCAGAAATTGGCTAAGGGCAGTAAAGGTCAAATGTTGTTTTAATTATTTCTAATAATGGGGAAGGGAGAAGGATCAGCTGAGAGAATTAAATGAAGTTTTTTTAATATAATATAGAGAAGAACATAAATGTTGCATCTGCAACCCAGAAAACTGAGTTGTTGCTAAATAATGTGTAGACTTAAAATTTTTAAAAATTACCCTGGACAGTTGGAAAGTGAATTGAAAGTGTTAGTCACTCAGTCATACTTGACTCTTTATGATGCCATGGATTGTAGCCCAACAAGACCCTCTGTCCATGGAATTCTCCAGGCAAGAATACTGGAGTGAGTTGCCATACCCTCCTCCAGGGGGTTCCCAACCCAGGGATCGAACCTGGGTCTCCTGCATTGCAGGCAGATTCTTTACCATCTGAGCCACCTGGGAAGCCCCTGGACAATGGGAAGCCACCTCTGAAAAAATGCGTCCTTAAAGGGGCTCAACTGCTAGTGCACTAGTGACTGCCATCTTCTGCTGCAGAAAATCTGATTACATCTGTTTTCTCTTACATATATTCTTGTTACAACTGTGACAGTCACTGAAATCATTCATTCCATCGTTTGATGCTTTTCAACACTAATGTCTCAGGTTAGATTTCCTTAAAGAAGAGGTTAAGACAGAGATTTGCATGCAGCAAGTTTATTGGGAAAAACTCTTAAGATCGAAACCTCTGTGGGCACACTGGAAGCAGGAATAATCAGACAGAGATGATGAACTGCAATGCGTTTGTGACCAAGGCCTCAACAATTCCTAGGAGAGCTGTGAAGCTGGGGTGGCCCTTCAGGTTCATCCCAGGTGAAGTCAAGTCAACCATGCATTTGGGGTCCTCTACTGACCCTTAGAGAGGCCTGACCTTGGGTGAAGTTGGCTGTCTTAGCTAAGAGTTGTGGGCCACCACCACTCCCAGCAACTAGGAAATGAATCTTCAGCTGAAGGCAAGAGGTGGTGCCCTCCACTGTTTATTACCATTGACCTCAAAAGCCTCCAGTTTCTTACCCTCTAATCTATTCTGTTCTAAGAGCTTCCACCTCTTTTTTAATTTCCTTCTCCATGTCCCTGCCTAAAGTGCTTCTGTTCTCCTCTATGAGATCTCTACATTTCCCTGAGGCTTTGCTACATGGACCATTGCCTCTTAAAATGTTTAAACCCAGAATGTCAGTGAGTTACTGACACCTCTCTGCCAGATTTAGGGGTTTCAGTACCTTAAGGAAATGTGATAAATCTATTGGATAGTTAGTATTAGAACCTGTAGTCCCTGCTTTTTCATTTATAGCTTAGCTTCAGAAAAAATCTTTTTTCTTTTTAGTAATCATTTCTTTTTCCTAGTCCAAAAATTGGAAAGAAAAGACAAAATATATATTCACCTTTGCAGCCAGATTCCTTGGGATTCAGAGATAAGGGAGAAAAGCGTTGGTTGTGTTCACACAGGAAAATATCTTTTCATTCTGTTCAAATGTTTCCCCTTTCCTCTTCTTTCTTTCTCTCTCTCTCACTCCCTCTGTCATCTACCTCCCCCCTCTTTTCTCTATTCTCCTACCTACATTAATTGTGAAGTATGTACAGTGACCTTCAGATTTTCTGTTAATAAGGTCAGATAGTCAAGTGTTTAGCTGGGGGAAAACTATTCTTAATTANGGGAACGGGGCTCCCTCCCTACCTCCTTTGTCTTTTTTCTCGTCCCTTAGATTTGTTCCTACCTGTTTTTGTAGCCGATGATCTGCTTTGCTGGATGCCTGATGTCCTCTGCCAGCATTCAGAAGTTGTTTTGTGGAGTTTATTCAGCTTGAAATGTTCTTTTGATGAAGTAGTGAGGGAGGGAGTGTTCTCCCCGTCCTATTCCTCCGCCATCTTTTTTCTGTAATTTTATAATTAAGGAAACTAAAGCCCAGGGGGATAAAATGGATTGCCCAAATCACATGGAATTCAAATGTGAGTTCTTACCATCTGAAGGCTCCTTCTTTTGTGGTCAGAGCCCTGTTTTTGTTTTTTTTTTTCTTACCACTATTACTAGAATTTACTTTTTAAAGCAGTTTTAGGTTCACAGGATAATTGAGTGGAAAATTCAGAGTTCTCATAAAAACTCTGCCCATACACATGGATGTGAAAATGAAAGTGTTAGTTGCTCAGTCGTGTCTGACTCTTTCCACTCCCACCAGACTCTTCTGTGGATGGAATTCTCCAAGCAAAAATAATGAAGTGGGTAGCCATTCCCTTCTCCAGGGGAATCTTCCCCCACCTAGTGATCAAACCCGGGATCTCCTGCATTGCAAGCAGATTCCTTACTGTCTGAACCACCGGGGAAGCCCATGCACATGCATAACCTCCCCTATTATCAACATCCCAATCAAAGTGGAACATTTGTTAGAATTAATGGATCTGCACTGACATGTCATAATTACCCAAAGTCCACAGTTCATATTACAGTTCACCCTTGGTATTGTATATTCTGTGAGTTTGGACAAATTTATAATGACACATATTCACCATTATAGTATCATACAGAGTAGTTTCACTGCCCTAAAATCCTCTGTAATCTGCCTATTCATCCTTTCTCCTTTCCTAACCAGTGGCAACCATTGATCTCTTTATTTTCTCCACATTTTTCCTTTTCCAGAATGTCATATGGTTGGAGTCATGCTGTATGTAGCCTTTTCATTTTGTTTTTAACTTAGTGATATAATGGCATTTTAATTCCCTCTATGTCTTTTACTTGTTTGATAGTTCATTCTTTTAGTGCTGAGCAATATCCTGTTGTCTGGATGTACCACAATAAATTTACTCATTCATCTATTGCAGAACATTCTGATTATGTCCAAATTTGGCAATTGTAAATAAAGCTGATGTAAATATCCCTGTGCAGGCTTTCCTGTGAACATGAGTTTTCAACTCCTTTGGATAAGTATTAAGGGACAAGATTGCTAAATCTAAATCTTACCATTTTGTGTTCCCACCAGCAATAAAAGGAGAGTTCCTGTCGCTGCATAGCATTTATGGTTGTCAGGGTTCTGGATTTGGGCCATTCCTGAAAGCAGGCTTTGTGTTCTAAACTTTAAGTTGGTTATGAAGGTGTAGGGGGTGTCCATGGTGGCTCAACAGTAAAGAATCTCCCTGCAATGCANTAAAGCTGATGTAAATATCCCTGTGCAGGCTTTCCTGTGAACATGAGTTTTCAACTCCTTTGGATAAGTATTAAGGGACAAAATTGCTAAATCTTACCATTTTGTGTTCTACCAGCAATAAAAGGAGAGTTCCTGTCACTGCATAGCATTTATGGTTGTCAGGGTTCTGGATTTTGGCCATTCCTGAAAGCTGGCTTTGTGTTCTAAACTTTAAGTTGGTTATGAAGGTGTATGGGGTGTCCATGGTGGCTCAACAGTAAAGAATCTCCCTGCAATGCTGGAGCTGCAGGAGACACAGGTTTGATGCCTGGCCTGGGAAGATCCCCTGGAGGAGGGCATGGCCACCTACTCCAGTATTCTTGCCGGGAGAATTCCATGGACTGAGGAACCTGGCATACTAAAACAGTCCACAGGGTCGCAAAGAATCAGACACGCTGAAGTGACTCAGCATGCACGCATGCGTGCACATGAATGTGTACACCAGATAGCCAATTAAGAGATTTTTTTTCAGGTGGTCTTACTTGCTTAAACTGTTAGCTTTCTAGTTTGATGGCAGAAAACTACATGCCCGCTATCTACCTTGCATAATTGCTTTGGAAGCATTTCTTTGAGAGGACTCAGTGAGTAAATGATGCATATTTTAACTCCTAAATTGACTCCTAAACACCTCCTTTGCGGTGGGGTGGTTTAGGGGTTTGGAGAAGAATTTGTCAAGAAAGATTAGATGCATGAGAAGCTTATGGTAAGTAACTATAAAAGATAAAGAAGGAAGGATCATGAGAAGGCTGGAGATCCTTAAAATTATGATCAGGTTTGACATCTGTGAAAGGAGAGAGGAAAGAAAAAAAAAAAGGATGAATTCAGAAAAACTTCAGACTGCAGTGTTTTCCTGAGAAAGCCTCAGCCAGGTTGGTGGGGATCCCTACATCAAGGATTGTCTGTTAGAGGAGTCTTGCTTTGGGCAGAAATGATCCACCCCTGGCTCCTCTGCTGTGCTCAGTTTCTGACAGGGAGTAGCCCAGTGAAAGCATGGCCTAAGTATGAACACTNAAGGATCATGAGAAGGCTGGAGATCCTTAAAATTATGATCAGGTTTGACATCTGTGAAAGGAGAGAGGAAAGAAAAAAAAAGGATGAATTCAGAAAAACTTCAGACTGCAGTGTTTTCCTGAGAAAGCCTCAGCCAGGTTGGTGGGGCTCCCTACATCAAGGATTGTCTATTAGCGGAGTCTTGCTTTGGGCAGAAATGATCCACCCCTGGCTCCTCTGCTGTGCTCAGTTTCTGACAGGGAGCAGCCCAGTGAAAGCATGGCCTAAGTATGAACACCATGGTGGAGCCAAAGATGGGACAGAGAGGCTGCCTGCCGATATGCCCTGTAGCAGGAACTTGCAGGGAGATCTGGGTGGTGCATCCAGGTCTGCCATGTTCTTCATTCCCCTTCCCTCTCTGCAGGATCTCTTGCCTTTCCATTCTTAAAAATCTTAATTGCCTATCCCGTCTCAAAAAGTCGGACACGACTGAGCGACTGAACTGAACTGAACTGATGCAGTCATCTACATTCATATATCATGCACTCCTAGAACAAACACAAAAGTATTTTTTTAAGTTTATTTGTAACTTTTTTTTTTTTGATTCTACACCCAAGCAATGTAGACACTTGTCTAACTTGTCTACAAAACAGAAATAAAGACGGAGCAAGTGAACTTATATTTGCAGCGTCAAGGGGTGGGGAGGGATGAACTGGAAGACTGGGATTGACAAGTGCACACTGCTATATATAGAATCAATAGCTGACGACCTACTGTGTAGCACAGGGAGCTCTGTTTGATGTTCTGTGATGGCCTGTGTGGAAGGGGAGTCTGAAGCGGAGTGGATGTATATGAGGCAGATTCACTGTGCTGTACACCTGGAGCTAACATAACATTGTCAGCTCTATTCCAACAAAAATCATATCAAAATTAGCTTGATACAAAGATAAAAGATTAAAATAAGGAGAATTACTATAATCCTGTTTCTTTAGTACAAAATAGCCAATGCTGTACATCCAGCCTTCTGTACATGTCCTTTAATTGTGTCTGTTTCCTTCACAGTCAACCACATTCTGATACCTAATGTTGATTTAGTCTGAATGAGGCTAAAGATTCACCATTTCAGTACAGCTCTAATGATTTTCATCTTTGCTTCGATTTTATTGTTTTTTCTTGTCTTTATTGTGTGTACTTTGATTTTTCAATTTCTTATTAATTCTCATAAAATTGTATGGGTGAAAAGCAATAAAATATTCAGATAATTGCAAAAACTTTGCTCTACCAAGAAAAGTAATATTCATATCCAAGTTTAACTGCTATCTGGAAGTACCATGATAAGATTATTAAAATGCACATTCAATGATTGATGAACAGAAAGTCCACATTTAGAACATGAAATGGCATTTAAGAACATTTTTTAACATCATTTATAACTGTTTGTCTTAGATCTGGCTCTCTTAGAAGCAGAGCCTGAGACATGATTCTTAGGTAAATGATTTATTTAGAGAGTGCTCTTAGGAGGAGACTCAAAGGAAGCAAGGGACTTAGGATAGGGCAAGGAGAAGCTAGGGAAAGACATGATGTCAGATGACCTCTTGCCCCAGCCTGATGCCACATGCAGGCTTTTGGCAACAAGATGTTGGGGTTTTTGTTACCACCACCTCCCACCAACTCACATACTCATGCTACTCCATCAGTCATCAGTCCCAGGCTGCCTCTGGTGAAGCAGAGCGTATCACCCAAGGACAGTCCTCTGGAGAAAGTTGCAGTTGTGGTTGGTCAGCGGCAAAACCTGTACTAGCAATGAAATGAATGGGGTGGGATGAAGTGTTGTACTGAGTGTGTCTGCTCAATAGAATTCCTCTTAGAAGAGTCTGTCCTAGAAAGCTTTTCTATATGAAAGTCAAGTTACTGTTAGACTGTGAAAGCAGAGAAATAGTACCAAACCAAATACCTCTGTTCTTTATTATTTCATGCATCTCCTAATTAACTCCTAGGGACTGAATTCCTTGCATCTCTAATGTGAAAGGCTTTGGTTATTTCTTTTGGGCTACTCTCCAGAATTTCTGTGTGTTTTCTGTCATTTACTTTACATCACACACGTGCACTCACACACTCTGTCTTTGTGTCTCTCTCTCTCATGTGCACACTCACACACACTCACACACACACACATNTTTTGGCCTACTCTCCAGAATTTCTGTGTGTTTTCTGTCATTTACTTTATATCACACACGTGCACTCACACACTCTGTCTCTGTGTCTCTCTCTCTCATGTGCACACTCACACACACACACACACACGGAGCAGTTAGACAATATTACATGCACACTCATTTCGTCCATGAAATTGTTTGACCATTAGTTTCTTTTACTCTTTACAGAGTAAAGAAAAGCCTCATGTTAGTAAACTGAGATTAAGTATGACTGAGTGATACTTCAGTATTACTATTAGGTTTCCTGAAAGAAACATGTAAATTTGCAACATTCATATGTGCGTTTGCCTCAGTTACCAAAATGAAACATCCTTTAAGCAGGTGCTTACTCAGCATGATGATCAAGAACAGAGAAAGAAAATGCAGCGAGAGTCCAAAAGACTGTTGTACTCTGATTTTCCATTTCACATGGGGAGAACAAAAATGGTAGAATGTTAAAAGCGAATGTTTTAGATAACATGGTGTCACTTAATTACCAAAAGTATCTTTCTTTTTCCTTCCTTTTAACTTTTGAAATTTAAAAGGGCTATAAGGAAACCTTATTAAATGATTTTAGCTAGGAAACTTCAATTTCAATTACCCCAAATGGTATATTCAGACACTGCTCTCCTCATGAGTTCTTTATGTGGGAAAAAGAGACTAGTTCTAGGGCCTTGTCAGTGATAAAGTAAATTGATCTATTACCTACCCCCTGAGGAAATTCCTACAGGGCTATCTTGCTCTAGACTGCCTAAGTGTCTCATTTGTACCTAAAAACAAGAAGTGTCATTTTTTTCCCTATTCAAGATGTCACAAGCCCAATTTTCTTTTGCTAAGGATCACAGTTATTAGTCTCTGAAGGTGCTGGCACTTGAGGCCAAGTCTGAGGTGATTAAAATGCCTCGGCACTTTGAGGACTGGTGCCCTTCCATTACTTCTCATCTCCAGCTGTTTCCCTGTCTGACTCTCCTTCTGTCTTTCATTATGATCCATCATTATCCATTTTAAGGTCTGTGTAAGTCATGTGAATTAAGGAAAATTGAGAACCTTAAGAAAATACATTTTGACAGACAGGTACCACTGGTAAAGAGATGGAAACACTGACCCAATCCTATCATCTCTCCCATTTTATAAATACACTTATTTTGCCTTTTAAATCCCCCCTTTTCTCACTAATGCTGTCTCTCTCTCCTTCCCTCTTTTCCCCTTTCAGTCACACACACACACACACACACACACATACATACATGCCATCCATTGGCCTAAAGGAGATATAAAGGCCTCATACCAGCTGAGGTTTTGGTTCTAATGTCCTTATAAACACAGCACTGCAAAGGTAGTGCAGTGTTATGTAATTAGCTGAATTTGTGGATTTGTCTAATATATAGTTTCCTGGCCAAGCTCAATAAACACCACCTTTACTGCACCCAAGAGAACCAAAGAGCTTTATTCTATAGATTCCTCTCAGAGACAGTGGTCTCAGTGCATTCCAGTGCTTCTAAGAAACCCCAGATCAGAAATATATAGAAGTGGGATTGTCTACACTTTCATTATTTCCTTCCTTCTGAATTCAGTGGAGAGTGTAGAGAAGACACTGTGTAGAAGAAGTGGACAGAAGACAGAGAAAAGAAGGTGTTACGAGTATTATAGGGTTTGAAGTTGGGTTTGCCCTCCTTGTGGTGAATTTTAGTTATCTAAGATCGCCTCTTTGGGGTAGTCTTCTTCTTGTTGTTATAGTTTAGTCACTATGTTGTGTCTGGCTCTTAAGACCCCATGGACTGTAGCCTGCCAGCCTCCTCTGTCCATGGGGTTCCTAGGCAAGAATAGTGGGGTGGGGTGCCATTTTCTTCTCCAGGGGATCTTCCTGAACCAGGGATTAAACCTGTGTCTCCTGCATTGACAGGCAGGTTCTTTTACTACTGAGCCACCAGTGAAGCCCTGGAGTAGTCTACACCACAGGTAATCAGTCGTGAGCTTTGATGGAAGTGAGAACATGAATACCCTGGGCTCAGTTTTGCAATATATGATGAGATGGCAGTGAGTAACCTACAACCAGAGACTGAAGAGCTGGGCATACTAAACAAATACCCTAAGAAAGACATCCTTGTGGAGTTGTGGTCATATATGCTAGAGACCAGCAGGCTGTGTGCACAGAATAGGACTGCTACTCGACCAGGATATGTCAGGGAATATGGTCGGGCAAATCCTTTGTTATGATTACTACCAGCACATGCAGGCCTGTAAGGGGGACATTGAGACCAGCTCCTGAGAGGAAGTGCCTTCTTGAAGCTGCTCTTTTTCTGTTCCTTTATTTACCACTTTTATCAAGTATGTAGACATATATTTATGCACTCTTGGAGCCACTTAAGGAGGCTTAAATGAAACTTATATCTGCCTTAAGGCAAAGCATATAGAATCTCCTCGAGGAAATGTTCTTTTTAAATGGCTTAAAGGGAAATAGTCTTAATACAAAACCAATAGTTACAGAAACAGAAAGAAAAAACAGCTTTGGTTAGTACAGCAGTGACCAAAAGACTAAAAAAAAAAAAAGATTACTAATGAAAGCTTGTAAAAGAGAGACAAATAATTTAGCTCAAATAAGTATTCAGTTCCACTGAAACACTAAATGCATATATAAAAATAAATTTTAAAAATTATTACATCTATTCTACATTGACTTTCTCCCTCATTTTTCACAAAAGAAAAAGCAAATGCCACTTTTAAATGGCTGCTGGCATAAGCCACACTTGGGTAACTGTGATAGAGAGATTTAGTACATACGGACTCCAAAGTAAAATTTTCAGATAAGAAATACTAATTCCTGTCTCTCAGGTGTTGCTGGGCTATCAACAGAAAAAAAAAAAAAGAGAGAGAGAGAAAAAAACAGCAATAATTCTTGGTCTACAAACTGTTAATCCATTGTTTATATCTCAACTGTATATATTTTATAATTAGCATCCAAGTTAACTGAAACAGAAGTGGGCAGGTAATTGGGAGGGCACAGTCAAGTTTTGGAAACAGAGATAGTGGTTGGAAATGTCTGAAGATGATATTTCTGTTTATGCTACCTGGGAGGGAGAGACTTGAAAGAGAAACTGGAATTTAACATTTTCTTTTATGCCAGTAATCCCTGTCTTTGGAATTGTCTCCACTTCATAAACAGAACATAAAATAACATCTGTTGCTGCACTTTTCCATTAGTTATCACTTGTAGTGATTCAGAAATCAAATATTTAAATATGAAAATCACATGGTTTTCTAATGCATTTACCTCATGTATAGGATTGAAATAATCAGAAATAATCAGTGCTAATCCATTTCTTCTGTCTAGCATTCTGACTCAGCTGTCCCATTTTTTTTCTCCCTCTGAATCAAAATCACATGCACACCACACACACGTAAAAATCCATTTTTACCTTGAATAACATAAGCAGTAATCATCACCCACCATTATTACAGAAGATTAGCAGTAACATTAAGGGACATAATCTGCACTATACTTTTATTCATCAAGCAGCATTTATGTGAAGAGAATTTAGATGGATAATTCCACAACCTGGAAATTATAAAGAATGAGCTAATGAAAAAGAGCGGCAAAACAGGTAGCAGTGTGCTTCATGGTAATCATCAAACGCCCAGTCCTTTGTGGGGGGACTGAGACTGACTGATCCCTGAAAGGAACTGCCCACTGGAAGCGCCACTGTTTACTGCTTCTTAATTCACCAGTGTTGGTCTGAAATCCATCTGACTCCATTCCTGAAGCCACAGGTGGGGACTATGCTTGCCTTACCAGAAGCGTGTTGAAATTCCTAGATGAATTAAAGGGATGCCTGAGTTATAAGGCCCTCCTCGTTGCGGCCGCTGCTGTTTAGTTGCTGTCATGGCCAACTCTTCACAACCCTGTGGCCTGTAGCCCACCAGACTCCTCTGTCCAGGGATTTCCCAGCCGAGAATACTGGAATGCGTTGCCATTTCCTTCTTTAGGAGATCTTCCTGACCCAAGGGTTGAAACTGTGTCTCCTGCTTGGCAGGCAGATTAGCAATGAGCCGTCTAGGGGAAGCCCCCTCCTCATTGCTAGGAGATGGATTTGGATTTCTTGTTTTGTTCCAGTTAATTTTTTCATGAGCAGCTTACTGACTCTAATCAATTTATTTTTTGAATCACTGATTTCTGATACTTAATCTCTATACATAACATCCTACAGCATGGTAGTGAAAAAGAATAAAAAAAATAGGAGTTATAGTGTAGAGGTATCAATAGGAGCTATCAGCTGAATGTGGGAAGTCATGGAGGAGTCAAAAGCCTTTAAAGCTTTGATACTGGCAAAGTAGAATAGTAATTACTTTCACAAGTAACAAATGAAAAGAAGCGAGATCAAGGAAAAGATTTGAAATTTTGTTTGGATACTTTTGAGCTAGTCACTGAAAGTAAGCAAATGGCTGTGTATGGAGACTGCAGCTCAGAGAGGTTGACTATACAGGCTGGAACCTAAGGTCAGGGAGTCATGCACATAGGTGTTATGGTTAAAGTTATGGGAAAGACTATTTCTAAGGAAGCAGTTATGAAGAGATGAAAGTTAATGACTGAGTAAATAACCTAAGGAATGCCTGCATTTGGATATGAAGAAAAAGGGAAGCAAAATGACATAGAAGGAATCCTCAGAATAGAGAGATTAAATTGCACACTCATAACTGATGAGTTGATTCATTCATTCATCCATTCATTTAACAGAATATTTTAAGTTTATTCAACGTCAGTCACTGGTATGAATGCTAGGTGGAAAAAAGTGAGACAAATTAGACATACCACTACTTTCATGGAACGTACAGTTTAGTAGGAGAGACAGACATTAATCAAATAATCTGTCAAACATATATGAAATTAGAACTGTGAAAATTCTCTGAAAAGAGGGGATGGCATCCTTTCATAGTATTCAATGAGAGCAATAGATTCAGTCAGGGAAGTCAGGGAACTCTCTCCTGGAAAACTGATGACTAAAAAAGGAAGCTAAAATATGCGTTAACAAAGCTAGGATGAGGGCAAAATTGTGCAGAGGGACTCTACTTAGTCCATGGCCAGTGGGGAGATTGGAATTGTAATTGAGCGTAAAGAAAGTTGGTATATCTGGAGCTGATGAAGCAAAAGATAACCTGCTGGTTATGAGAGTAAAACAGTGAGGGAAGAAGAGTCTGATCATATTTGCCCTGGCCAGCCATGTGAGGGATGTTTTTCTTTATCCTAAGAGCAAAGGCAAATACTGATGGGTTTTATGAAGGTGGTATAATCAGATTTGTATTCTGAAAAGAGGACCCTACCCAAAGTGTAATAAAAGTATGAGATTGGGGAAAGAGTGAATACAAGAAGACTAACTAGAAGTCATTCTTGTCTCAGGAGTTTATAAAAACTACAATTACATGCATAGCAATGCATATGAGTAGAGGGAAGTTGCTGCAAAGATTTTGTAAGAGGTAAAATCAACATATTTGGCCATGACGGATATATAGACCCGCTTGGGTGCCATGCCACTGGTAAGGAGCAGCATGCATTTTGGGAAGTAGAGATTTGGCACCACTATCCAACTGACTGATCCAATACTATAGAAATTAATACCAATTGGATTAATTGTTAAATACATTGTTAAATTGATTTTAAATTAATTATAGAAATTAAAACAATTGTATTTAACAATTAAAATGTTACGAATGACTTTTATATTTTTTTGGATTGATGGTAATGGAAGTCAGGGTTTAAAGAAAAGTTAAATAATGCATATAGGCTCTTAACATATTCATTTATTCAACAAAATTACATAAAATTCTTATTATAATACCATGCTAGGCACAATAGGTGCATGTGCTCAGTTGCTCATCCGTGTCTGACTCTTTGGAGCCCCATGGACTGTAGCCTCTCAAGCTCCTCTGCCCATGAAATTTTCTACCCATGAATACTAGAGTGGGTTGCCATTTCCTACTCCAGGGGATCCTCCCAACCCAGGGACTGAACCCACATCTCTTGGGTCTCCTTCACTGGCAGGTGGAATCTTTACCACTGAGCCACCTGCAAAGTCCAATAGGTATGTGAATATCACACAATTGCTGCCTTGTAGTTTATTAACCTAAAAGACTGGTCAATGTTTATTGAACTCTTACTGTATGACAGCAAGATTATTTCATCTGTAACGACTCAATAAAGTAAATATTTTTACTTTGCAAATTTTTACAGGAATTGAAGTACAAAAGAGGTTAACTTTTCCAAGCTCACTCAGGTAGTCAGTCCAAGACTAAATAAGAATCTCAATCAGTCTAGCACTTGAATCCGTCATATTAAATGGCTTGATTTGCTGAAACCCAGAAAAGGAGACAGGCTTCCCCAGCAGTGTCTCTAACAGAATTATGGATAGAGAGTTATAGGGGTGGCAAGGAGACAGGGCCCCATTATGGCCTGTGAGGCAATTGGAGTTGTCAGAAGACATTTAGACTAAGCAGATAGAAGCTGGAAGCAGAGTGGAAAGGTTTATGGTTTTATTTTTTGTGACAGAGGGGATTTACATCTTGGCGAGGCTAAGTGATACAGAGTACAAGCTTTAGACTGAAACAGATCTGACTTTAAATACTAACAGTGCAGCATATTATCAGTGTAATCTCATCAAGTTACTTAAATTCCTGGATTCTTGGATCTTTGATCTGCAAAATGAATTAGCAATGGTGAACAGCACATGTGAAGACTTGTAATTTTGAAGGATGTTGAAATAAGAAAACATACATAAATTGCTTGGTTCAAACTACATACTCAATAAATCTTAGTTCTCTCTCTATATTTCTTGTCATTTTTGGCTTCCCTCTCAGCCCATGAAACATGTGTTTAAGGGAAAGAGAAGGAATATGGGATTATATAAACAAAAGAGGTTGGTCAATGGAGAAAAGTCAGAATGGGATGGGATCTAGGGAGACAAAGGGATTAGCTTTGGTTGAGGGGAAGGGTAGCTTTTCCTCTGACATCAGAGCAGTCACTGATGGTACAGAGAAGTAGACGTGAGAAGCAGATTCCTGGTATGCATGCTGTTCCTGTGTCCACCCCTCCCATGCCCCAGCCTGAGAAACACACACCTTGCACTAGTAAGCTGTACTTGTTCATTTGGCTTTCTGACTATATGCTCAGTTGCTCAGTCATGTCCAACTCTTTGTGGCCCCAAGGTCTATAACCCACCAGGCTCCTCTGCCCATGGAATTTTCCAGGCAAGCATACTGGAGTCGGTTGCCATTTCCTACTCCAGGGATCTTCCTGACCCAGGGATCAAACCAGCATCTCTTGGGTCCCCTGCATTGGCGGGAGGATTCTTTACCACTATTGCCGTCTGGGAAGTTCCCCTATAGACTTGACTAATTCTTTAAAGGAGAATTCTTTCATAACAGGAGGACCCTAGCTTACTGAGGAGTCAAAGAAATATAATAATATTTTAGATCAATACTTATAGCCTGTAAATTTGTGAATATAAAGGAAATTAAAGGGTTACAGCTATGTAAAATATCTAAACTATTAGACAGAGCTTAGCTTTGTTTCGTTACCTCTATTTTTTACTTTGTTGAAAAATTGTGGCTTTAGATGAAACCAAGCAAGATAGCTGTATGAAGCTAACATCAGAAAAAGAAAAAAAAATGGGGCACAGAAAGGAGGGAAATTCTGAACTATATGCCCAGTGACCATCACTGTCCTCTGGTCAGTGTGACCCTTTTACTCCTGGTTCAGCACGGGGAATATAAGGGCAGGGTTACTCTTGAGTCTAGAAAATAACCATGGCCCTCATGAGATTTAGGCCCTCATTGCCTCTGTGAGCTCGCAAATGTGAATGAGATGTGACTAGGCTTGTTATCAAAGATGTTTTTAGCAAAGGTGACAGAAAACTATGGGGAACTTTTAACAAAGAGTTTTTTTTTTCCTTTTTAATTTTAACCGTTAAAAAAAATATCCTTGGTTGATTTTTAAAAACTCATTTATTTTTCCTCTTTAAACCTACAATTATACTCAATTTAAATAATTTTTTAAAAATTTATTCCAAAAATTTTCACATTGGAGTAAAAGACAGGCCCATATGCTATTGTTCTAAACTACCTTGCAGCAGTTTAACCCATCAGTCTTGTTCGCACACCACAAGGAGTAACACAAGGTCTCATGCCTGATTGAAAATCCCAGCACAGGGACTGCCAATGGCTCTACTATAAAGTAGATGCTTTGCCTTCTGAATTTCCAGGAGCCCCTTTCATGCTCTTCCTTTCACCACTCCTCTCTTCTTGGCTTCATCCTGAACAGAAACCAAAGTTCAGACTCTTGCTATCACCAAATCCTTCAAGCAGCTCCTGCCACGAGAATAAAATTTGCCCTCAACAAAGCTGTGTTTTTGAGAATTTGGAGAAAAAAAATCCTATTTCAACATTGGATATCAGTATTAGTCTCCAAAATATATTCCAAATCCATGAAAGAGATAAAAATGAAACTATTGCTTTAAAGGGGAAAATAAAATTATCTGACCTCTGAAAGAGATGGATTTCTCACTTTTGAAGCAAAAAGAACAATAATATAGGGAAAGACTAACGAAAGTATATTTAAAATATACTTGAGATGTAAAACTTCACTAAAGTATAAAATAATGAAACAAGTTAAATTATTTGCATCAAGTATAGCATTCAAAATGGTACTGAGTTTTGTGTGCAAATGGTATTCAAATCTAGAAAAACAAAGAAAAATATTCACCATGTAGGCAATAATCCAAGAATATGGACAAAGCAGTCACACTAGAGAAAATACAAATAGAAGACAAATATATAAGGAAAGTATTTCCATCCTCCTGCATAGTAGGAAAATAGAAATAATGTTGACAGTGCTTTCCTATGACTTTTGTACACAAGTGAGAGCACTGTTAACTGATATAAACTATTTGGAAAATAATGCAACATAGAGATAATCCTCTTCTTTGACCTAGTAATCTCTTTTCTGGGAATTTATCCTAAAGATTTAATCCAGCAGGTGCTAAATCCAAATGAATAAAAGAAATATTTTTGTGGTATTTTATAAAATGAAGCAAAAACAAATAGCAACAAAATACTAAAAACCACCAAAATATTCAACAATAACAGAATAATTTATTAATTATGGAACATCAGAAGATGATTTAGTAAGCCACTAAAATGATAATTACAAAGGCTATGTAACTAAGAGAAACAAATTCCAATAGATTCACAATGTTTCATCACTATATACTGTTATTGCTTTCTGAGAATGTGGAATTTATTCTGGGGATGGCAGATTGTAGCTGAATACCTGGATGGTGTCGTAGAGTAGTGGGGAAGGGAGGGATGAAAGGACCTGGATGTTCTATACAATTGAGGAAAGAGAAACAGACGTTTGCAGGGAAACTCTGAAGTTGCAGAAAGTTGCCAGAGGAGAGCTGCATGGGAGTGGGGCCAACACACAGAAATGTCCTAAAGGAGATGGCATTGCCAAGAAGGGATTTCAGAGAATAAAATATGCAATTGTGTTTTAGATTTTTTTTTTTTTTTTACTATTGTTACAGTGTTAACCCTTCTTTCTTTCCCTGTCAAAAGTCTGCATTGTTTCCTAATGATTTATGTGGATAAATTCTTCGGGAACTCCGTAATTGAACTAATGAGTGGCTAAAACAAGAGGTCTAAAGCTGTTTCAGACTTTAATATTGTTGTAGTCTTGGTCAGCTTTCTAAGCCTCTTTGGGTTTTACCTTCCTCATCTATAAAATGCAGATAGCAGGCTGTCTTCTTTCAAAGGGTTTTTGTGATAATTAAGCGGCTTAATATGGATAAAGCACTTAGAACAACACAAGTAGTAAGCCCTCAATAAAAATCTATTATCATCAGTCGTCATCATCATCACCATCACAGTTCAGAACAGAGATGGGTTAGGAAAATTCAGGATCCAGGTGACAAAAGTTGTAATTAGAACTGTGAGCCTATAGAAAACATTTCATAGATGTCTGATGTATTTAGACTTCACTTAGAGATGTTTGATAGGTGACTATTTAAAGCAAAGGGAACAATTAGATTACCAAGTTGAACCAAGATCAAAGGGGAAAAATTTCAAAAGTTGACCAAAAATTTAAATATGAGAGGCAATGAGTTAGGAAAAAATATTATTTAATCATAAAAGATCATAGATTCAGCTATATATACTTATCAGATATCTATATAAAATAAAGATATAGATATATAATATATATATTATTTTTCATTATAGGTTATATTACAAGATGTTGAATACTGTTCCCTCTGTTACATTGGTTGGTTACACAGNAATTCTTTCTAAAACATAAGAAAATGAAGTTATATCTTTAATGTGCCAAAATTGAAAAATCAAACAAAAACTGTCAATTCAGAATTAAACATTTAGGAAGCATGTCTTTCAAGAATAAAGGCAAAATAGGCAATCTTTTCAGAAAAACAGAGAATGGAAGAATTAATTGCCAGCAGTCAAAAATGTTGAAGAAAATTCTTCAGTGACAAGTTGTATGATATCAGATGAAAATAGATTTGGATACACACAAAGAAACTGAGTGCCACTAATAATAAATATGAAGATGAATTTAATAGAGATGCTCTGTATATTTAATTTTTATAAAGAATAATTGACTATATGCAATAGCATTGTATTTTGGCAATTATATATTTAGAAGAAGTAAAATACATGACAATTATAGT
>SJYW01028922.1:537680-588008 GCA_006410735.1 Raphicerus campestris | reverse complement strand
TTGCAAAAGGTATGCTCTATGTTTGATGTGCTATATTATTAACAGGATTGAAGGTAGGCTGTGATAAGTTAAAGAAGCAGGATGTAAGCTCTAAAATAACAAAAAATTATAAAGAATATAATTACTAAACCAACAGTGAAAATATAATGAAATAATGAAAAATATTATGTCCAAAACTAGGCAGAGAGAAGAGGTGGAGAGGAGCAAAGAAAAAGATGTGACAAATAAGAAACAATTAGTAATGTATACCATGACAGAATTATCAATAAATACTTTAAATGTAAATGACTAAACACTCTCACTTGAAATATAGAGAATAACAGATTGGATAAGAATAAAAGCAAAACTAAACTCTATGTAGTCTTCAAGAGATATACTTTAAATATAGAGCATTAAAGGATGAAAAATGAAGTAATGTGAAAACTTTAATGACAGACACTTGGAGTGTCTACTAATATAAGAGAAAGTACATTTTAGAGAAATAAATATTACCAGGGATGCAGAGGATATCACATAATGACAGAAGCTTCTCAGACAGTAAAGAATCTGCCTACAACTCAGGGAACCTGGGTTCGATCGCTGGGTCAGGAAGATCCCCTGGAGAAGAGAATGGCTTCCCACTCCAGCATTCTTGCCTAAAGAATTGCATGGACAGAGGAGTCTAGTGGGCTACAGTTCATGGAGCCACAAAGAGTTGGATGCAACTGAGCAACTAACACTTTAACTTTCAATTCTGCAAAAAGACATGTATAATTCCTAAATGTGTATGCATTAAAAACAGAAGTTCAAAATGCACCAAAACCCCCCCCAGAATTTAAAGGAGAAATTCACAATTATGCCTGGAGACTTTAACACTCCTTTTAATAACTTGCAGAACAAAGAAATAAAAAAATCAGTAGGGACAGATAAGACTGGGGAGACATTATCAATCAATTTGACATAATAGATGCTTAAAGAATATTCCATCCAACAAAAGCTGACTTCATGTACTTTATAAGTGTGCATGGAATATTCACCATAAAAGAACTTATTCTGGCCAGAAAACAAATCTGAACAATTTTCAAAGAATTGAAATCATGCATACAACTTATGTTCTCTGATTACAAAAGAATTAAATTAGAGACTGATTATAGAAAAGATATTTGGAAAATATCCAAGGTTTGATAGTGCAAACATAACACAATTTTAACCAGCCCATGCATTGAATTAAAAACAAAATTGCAAGGGAATTTAGAAAAAGTATTTGGAATGCAATGAAAAAAACACAACATACCAGTATTTGGAGAATGCGGCTAAAGAAATATCTGGGGGAAATTTATAGCTAAATATTTATATTAGAAAACAATAGATCAGTGTTTGCCAGGGCTCTTGATGAATGTGAAAGAGGACAGTGAAGAAGCTGGCTTAAAACTCACCATTCAAAAAATGAAGATCATGGCATCCAGTCCCATCACTTTATGGCAAATAGATGGAGAAACAATGGAAACAGTGACAGACTTTATTTTCTTGGGCTCCAAAATCACTGCAGATGGTGGCTGCTGTCATGAAATTAAAAGATGCTTTTTCCTTGGAAGAAAAGCTATGACAAACCTAGACAGCATATTAAAAAGCAGAGACACTACTTTGCTGACAAGGTCCATATAGTCAAAGCTATGGTTTTTCCAGTAGTCATGTATGGATGTGAGAGCTGGACCATAAAGAAGGCTGAGGGATGAAGAATTCATGCTTTTGAACTGTGGTGTTGAAGAAGACTTTTGAGAGTCCCTTGGACTGCAAGGAGATCAAACCAGTCAATCCTAAAGGAAATCAATCCTGAATATTCATTGGAAGGATGGATGTTGAAACTGAATCTCTTAATATTTTGTCCATCTGGTGTGAAGAGCTGACTCATTAGAAAAGATCCTGATGTTGGCAAAGATTGAAGATAGGAGACGGGGTCCACAGAGGATGAGATGGTTGGATAGCATAACTGACTCAATGGACATGAGTTTGAACAAACTCCATGAGATGGTGAAGAACAGAAAAGCCTGGAGTGCTGCAGTCCATAGGGCTGCAAAGAGTTGAACATGACTGAGCAACTGAATAAGGAGGGAGAGAGGAATGGGTTGGCAGAGCACAGAGGATTCTTAGTAGAGTGAAAATATTTTGTATTGCACTACAGCGGTGAATACACTTCTTTGTAAATTTCTCCAAACACAGAAAATATACAAAGAATGTGCCCTAATGTAAACTGTGGACTCTGGATACTAATGATGTGTCAATGTAGGCTCATCCGTTGTAATGAATGTATCACTCTGGATGGGGGCTTCACTTCAGTTCAGTAGCTCAGTCATGTCTGACTCTTTGTGACCCCATGGACTGCAGCATGCCAGGCTTCCCTGTCCATCACCAACTCCCAGAGTTTGCTAAAACTCATGTCCATTGAGTTGGTGATGCCATCCAACCATCTCATCCTCTGTCATCCCCTTCTCCTCCCACCTTCAATCTTTCCCAGCATCAGGGTATTTTCAAATGAGTCAGCTCTTCACATCAGGTGGCCAAAGTATAGGAGTTTCCGCTTCAACATCAGTCCTTCCAAAGAGTAAGCATCTTTTAATTTCATGGCCGCAGTCACCATCTGCAATGGTTTTGGAGCCCCCCAAAATAAAGTCTACCACTGTTTCCACTGTTTTCCCATCTCTGCCTTTAGATCCCCTAAAACAAATAACCTAGAGGGAGCCAGTAATCCCTGTCCCAAACTATAGTAAGTACCGTTGCCTAAAACCCAGAGAAACGTGTTCCCCCCCCCCCCCCCTGAAAAGAGAAAGATGTCTTACCAAGAAGCTTCAACAAACACAAACAGTAAGCAATTGTGCACAGTAAAGTTGAAGAGCCCAGTGCACAAGAGAGTGGAGACTCACCCTCAAATTTCAGGGCCCATGAGAAAGCAGTCAGGGTCAGTGGACTCTGTGGGTACTGGCACCTGGCTGCTTACTGGCCTCAAAGTCGCCTGGGGTCTTCTTTGTTTCTGTTTCTGATGCCATTAACTGTCAAAAATTCAGAAATAACAGAAAGAAACCCAAGGATTCACTGAAGTAACGATGAGTAAAATTTTATTGTGCACACACCAGCACTGCCCCCCACCAAAAAAATAGTTTTAAACTGGGAGCACCCAAACCAAAACATGGAATGAGGCTCCAGGTTATGTTGTTATGAAGTAACTTACATAGTAGAAAGCAGTGACTGTATATTCTTTACATGTATTCTATAGGCTATAACATTAGAATTTTCAGTGGCTACCTCCTATCAACCTTGGGAACAATCCTATCAACCTTAGGAACAGTTCAAGTTTTTCTTATAATTTCCAGAAGCATAACCAAGAAATACCCAGGTCAAATTATTCTTGCAAAATAAGCTAAATTTTTAAATTTTCTCTATCTGACTGAAGTAGTTTTGTCTTATTGGGAAATTTTCAAGGCTGGTCTCTGTTTCGATTTTAAAGGAATGAAAGGACAACATTAAAGACACTGTAGATCAAAGGGATAATGATGGAGTATTATTAAAATATTTTTTCTATAAATTTGATAATGGGTGAAATGGGGAAATTCCTTGGAAGGCACAAATTACCAAGGTTCGTTCAAGAAAACAGGTGTCCCAGATAGTCCTGTATCTGTTAAAAATAGCTGATGTTTGTTTAAAGTGTTTTTTACAAGGAATATTTCACTGGTGAACTCTATCAGACATTTAAGGAACAAATAATACCAAGTCTACATAAGTTCTTCCAGAAAAGAAGACAGCATGGAATCCACACATGTTTTATGAGTCAGCAGTAATAATAAAACCAAAGATATTGTAAGTAATGAAAATCACCATTTCACTAATAAATACAGGCAAGAAAAAAATCTTAATGAAATAAAAGCAAAACAAATCTGGTAATATATAAAAACAATAATACATGATCAAGTATACTGTATCCTAGAATTGCAAGATTATTTTAACAGTTGAAAAATGAAACACTGTCAAAGCACTATATTAAGTAATTCAAAAAGAAAAAAAAAAGAATAAGCACGCAATTTTCTAAATAGACACAGAAACAATTCTGTACGCATTCATGATCAAAGTTTTTATAAATGAGGACCAGAAGAAGCTACTTGGTTCACTGTACTACATTGTGTATGTTTAGTATGGGAGTTGATTAATATCTAAAGGCACACCAGCATGTGTAAACGAGGGGTTCGTTCCTTGTGGTTCCTTTTTTTCCGGGATCTTGATCCTCAAGCTCTAGCTTATAGTCTAATTTTTGAATCTTCAGCCCAGTATAACACTCCCAACCTTCACCTTTGGGTCACTGTTTTCTGTCTGGCTTCTGTGAAACTAGTTGCATATTGGAAAATCTGAGAAGAAATATGTGTGTGTGTACTCAACTGTGTCCAATTCTTTGAAACCCCTTGGACTGTAACCCATCAGGCTCCTCTGTCCATGGAGTTTCCAGGCAAGAATACTGGTAAGTATAGTGGAGGCAGGGCTTCCTGGGTGGCATTAGTGGTAAAGTACCCGCCTGCTAATGCAAGAGACATGAGACACAGGTTTNCCCATCAGGCTCCTCTGTCCATGGAGTTTCCAGGCAAGAATACTGGTAAGTATAGTGGAGGCAGGGCTTCCTGGGTGGCATTAGTGGTAAAGTACCCGCCTGCTAATGCAAGAGACATGAGACACAGGTTTGATCACTGGGTTGGGAAGATCCCCTGGAAAAGGGCATGGCAAACCACTCTAGTATTCTTGCCTAGAGAATCCCAAGGACAAGGGATTCTGGTGGACTATGGTCCATAGGGTCACAAAGAGTTGGACATGACTGAATAGTAAGCCCCTTCACAGGTGTTTTTGAATGAGAATAGACTTCAGCTCGAGTATAAGCTTTTGCGGGTGGGCTTCCCAGGTGGCTCAATAGTAAAGAATCTACCTGCCAACGCGAGAGATGTGGGAGATGAGGGTTTGATCCCTGGGTGGGGAAGAGACCCTGGAGGAGGAAATGACAACCCACTCTAGTATTTGGAGAGGGGAAAGACAATGAGTGTAGCTATCTGTTAGGGGAATGCATTGTCAAATTACTCACCATAAAATGTGCCAATTTAAATATTTGTTTTTGAGATAAATATATTTTAAAAGAGAAGGCAATGGCACCACACTCCAGTACTCTTGCCTGGAAAATCTCATGGATGGAGGAGCCTGNAAAAGACACTTACTCCTTGGAAGGAAAATTATGACCAACCTAGATAGCATATTCAAAAGCAGAGACATTACTTTGCCAACAAAGGTCCGTCTAGTCAAGACTATGGTTTTTCCAGTGGTCATGTATGGATGTGAGAGTTGGACTATAAAGAAAGCTGAACAAAGAAGAATTGATGCTTTTGAATGGTGGTATTGGAGAAGACTCTTAAGGGTCCCTTGGACTGCAAGGAGATCCAACCAGTCCATTCTGAAGGAGTTCAACCCTAGGATTTCTTTGGAAGGAATGATGTTGAAGCTGAAACTCCAATACTTTGGCCACATGACGGAAAGAGCTGACTCATTTGAATAGACCCTGATTCTGTGAAAGATTAAGGGCAGAGGAGTAGGGGACAACAGAGGATGAGATGGTTGGATGGCATCACCAACCTGATGGACATGGGTTTGGGTGGACTCCAGGAGTTGGTGATAGACAAGGAGGCCTGGCATGCTGCGGTTCATGGGGTCACAAAGCGTCAGACACAACTGAGTGACNAGAGGATGAGATGGTTGGATGGCATCACCAACCTGATGGACATGGGTTTGGGTGGACTCCAGGAGTTGGTGATAGACAAGGAGGCCTGGCATGCTGCGGTTCATGGGGTCACAAAGCGTCAGACACAACTGAGTGACTGATCTGAACTGAATAGTTGTTTTTGATTAGAAGCGTAGTTACTCCATCACAGAGCAAGAAGTCTCTGCTTAATTTAATTTCTTTTAACTTTCAACATAATCAGCATGCTTATTATATTTTCTGTGTAATAACTTCAATATTTGAACTTAGAGTCTGCTTGTCAGGTCTTTTGTGCCCACTGGATTTTTATCATGGAGTCCACCTGTTGCTGCTAAGTCACGTCAGTCGNACTGATCTGAACTGAATAGTTGTTTTTGATTAGAAGCGTAGTTACTCCATCACAGAGCAAGAAGTCTCTGCTTAATTTAATCTCTTTTAACTTTCAACATAATCAGCATGCTTATTATATATTCTGTGTAATAACTTCAATATTTGAACTTAGAGTCTGCTTGTCAGGTCTTTTGTACCCACTGGATTTTTATCATGGAGTCCACCTGTTGCTGCTAAGTCGCGTCAGTCTNGCTTAATTTAATCTCTTTTAACTTTCAACATAATCAGCATGCTTATTATATTTTCTGTGTAATAACTTCAATATTTGAACTTAGAGTCTGCTTGTCAGGTCTTTTGTGCCCACTGGATTTTTATCATGGAGTCCACCTGTTGCTGCTAAGTCACGTCAGTCGTGTCCGACTCTGTGCAACCCCATAGATGGAAGCCCACCAGGCTCCTTGTCCATGGGATTCTCCAGGCAACAACACTGGAGTGGGTTGCCATTTCCTTCTCCAGTGCATGAAAGTGAAAAGTGAAAGTGAAGTCGCTTAGTTGTTTCTGACTCCTAGCAACCCCATGGACTGTAACCTATGAAGCTGCTCCATCCATGGGATTTTCCAGGCAAGAGTACTGGAGTGGGGTGCCATTGCCTTCTCCAGGAGTCCACCTAGCCTACCCATTTAATAGTATTACCCCACTCCAGTACTCTTGCCTGGAGGATCTCATGGACGGNATGGACTGTAACCTATGAAGCTGCTCCATCCATGGGATTTTCCAGGCAAGAGTACTGGAGTGGGGTGCCATTGCCTTCTCCAGGAGTCCACCTAGCCTACCCATTTAATAGTATTACCCCACTCCAGTACTCTTGCCTGGAGGATCCCATGGACGGGGGAGCCTGGTGGGCTGCAGTCCATGGGGTCGCTGAGAGTTGGACACAACTCAGTGACTTCACTTTCACTTTTCACTTTCATGCATTGGAGAAGGAAATGACAACTCACTCCATTGTTCTTGCCTGGAGAATCCCAGGGACTGTGAAGCCTGGTGGGCTGCCGTCTATGGGGTCGCACAGAGTTGGACACGACTGAAGTGACTTAGCAGCAGCAGCAGCAGCTATAAATTTACCTTCTTTTGAGAGCTAGACTGAACGTTAGTCTCTCCAGGAATGATTTTCATTTAGTTTTACTACCCCTCTGGATTGCTACTACTGTAGGGATTTTTGAGATTAAAACCTCATTGTTTCAAACCAGTAAAATAACATCAATTTGCTATGCAAATCTATATGAGAATATACCTACAGTTGCAAGTTTTATTCCCTAAATCATGGATTGAGAAAAGAGATTTTTCTCTGGTTTCCTGGGAAGAAAGGCAGACTCATTTCTAGATACCCTTATACCAAGGTTTACCCTTTGGAAGGTCTAGCCTAATACCATAGCAGGCGGAACCATCTATGAGAGTTCCTACCTGAAACTTGTTTCAGGGTTTGTCTTGTGTCTTCTGTGAGGCCATGAAAGCTCAATATCAAGTTCATTCAGATTTTGAAATTGTCTTCAGAATGGAACTAAAATTCAGTCTTTGGCTAATCCCCCTAGGTTTCTAGTTTTACTGAGTTTTTGACTTCTGATATTCCATTTCTAACAGCCAGCCCTTTACAATATTTTTTTAAATTGACTTTAAAAGATTTTCTATTCTGTTTAGTTACTCTCAGGGAGAAAGTTGCTAAGATTCTGTAGACTCCCCAACTCTAAGAAATAGATGTCTACATTCACTTTTACATATATCATTTTAGTTGATTCTTATGACTATCTGTTGGAGAAGGCAATGGCACCCCACTCCAGTACTCTTGCCTAGAAAATGCCATGGATGGAGGAGGCTGGAAGCCTGCAGTCCATGGGGTCACTGAGGGTCAGACATGACTGAGCGATTTCACTTTCACTTTTCACTTTCATGCACTGGAGAAGGAAATGGCAACCCACTCCAGTGTTCTTGCCTGGAGAATCCCAGGGACGGGGAGCCTGGTGGGCTGCTGTCTATGGAGTCGCACAGAGTTGGACACGACTGAAGTGACTTAGCAGCAGCGTGACTATCTGTGAAATAGATATTATTATTGATATCACTCCACCAGGGATAGTGTTACTCAGGGAAATAGAGTAACTTGCCCCAAATCCAGTTGAGCTTTGCTTCACACCACATTTTCTGATGCTAAACCCCATTTTTTTCCATATTTTATTGGCCATCATTCCCCCTGTGGAGAATAAATAGTTTGGCCTCCAAAATTTGCATCAGCTCAAAAGTTGGAAGAACACACACACGCACATTCTATTCTGAGTCCCACTTCTGTATAGCTCTAAAATCCCTTATGATTTATCAAACATGCCCAGTTTAGAAAGGATATAGCTGTCATCATTTTTGCAGCTAACTGGCATCACCAGATATTCTCCATCAAAAGAACATCTCTGAATAGCAGCTGCCTCCCAGACAAAATTAATCATAATACTAGGAGTTAGAAAAATCCAACACAGATTTCAGGAATATTGCATTTTTTTTAACCTAAACCTCACATTCTTCCTGCAGTGTTTCATTACAAAATATAGGTGTCACACAAAAACATCACAGCTTTACTTCTCACTGTATGTATTTTAATAAAAAATCTTTGATCCATGATATAGGCCCTGCAGGCAAAAACTTCTTTTGTATTAAGAAATACCCTCACTATGAGTTTCACTCATGTTGGTAAAAATAGTTCCAGCAAAATCAAGGGGAAAATAACATACTTAAGCAAAACAAGCAGATGATGTGAGAATTAGCAAACAGTTTTCTCTAAATTAAATCTTCTTTCATTTTCGTTCTCTCAAGTTTATAGAAATACATAGTTTGGGGCTACATTTGTTTTTTATGTTAACCATTGTTATCAGGTCTTATCATCAAGTCTTCCATCTTTTCTTTGTGTGTTCCACCTTAGCTCCTTCAGAGACTGAACAGTCCTTTTGGGAAACCTATATTCTAGACTTAGCTGCAAAGAAATAAATTGCTGGCTTTCAAAATTCTTGCAATTTGGTTCTTGCAAATGCCAGTTGATGTTTTCTGCTTTGTTACTGAANTAGCTCCTTCAGAGACTGAACAGTCCTTTTGGGAAACCTATATTCTAGACTTAGCTGCAAAGAAATAAATTGCTGGCTTTCAAAATTCTTGCAATTTGGTTCTTGCAAATGCCAGTTGATGTTTTCTCCTTTGTTTCTGAATTTCACTTCTACATTTTCTTTGCAGATATCTGCATGTGTACTTGGCCTAATTGGTTTTTTCAGATGCTCTAGTTTTTTGGTTTTTTTTTATTGAGGGTCAGAACACTAAGAGATTTATATACTAAGAAATATATTATGAAATAAAAAGTATTTTTTTAGCCATCTGGCTTTATCACATTTATGTGGGGCTTGGGGTTCTCATATAAATAGGCAACAAGTGTCATATCCTGAGACCTAAGGCCACTAATGCTTCCCTAAAGCTAGAGAAAACAACAAAACACAGAAAACCACAGATAAGTTATTGTTGTTTTTCCTAACCTTATTTTCCCCAGTCTTATTAAGATACAATTGACAAATTAAAATGGTATATATTTAAGGTATACAAATTGATGTTTTGGTATATATACATATTTTGAAGTAATTACCACAAGCAAGCTACTTAATATATCTATCACCTCATATAATTATCATTTTCCCTTTTTTTGTGGTGAGAACACTTAGGATCTACCATCTTAGTAAATTTCAAATGCACAATACAGTGTTATTAAGTATAGTGACTTTGCTTGCCTAACACTTTTTAAGGGTGCAGGAATAGGGAGCAATTAACAGACTTTCCCAGATTGCACATAGCTCTAAAAGAATCCAGGCCTCCTTCATTGTGGCAGACTATGACTTTATGGCAGCATGTGCACTGAGTGTAATTGTGTCTCCATAGCTTCATGATAGATTAGAGGGAAAAAAAAAAAAACAAAAAACGTTCATTTTTGAAAGAGACTGCCTCCTCCCTCGCCTCTGTTGTCTTCTTTTTGTTCTCAGTCCAATTGCTCTGATCCTGCAGTTCCATCATCAGACCACCCCATTATCTAGTCAATTTCAGTATCAAACAAATCTTGTGACTGATGTCTTTCTCATCTTTTGACCTATTTTTAATAATTGGTCCTTTTTTCTTAAAAATATAATGTGATAAAAAAATATATGGGTTTTGAATAGCTGGGCTCAATCTCAGGTCTACTACCTTTACAAATGTGACCTTAAACAAGTTACTTAATTTTGGAGTGGGGTGGGGGTGGGGTTTCTTAACTCTCCTTTTTTAATTCTACAAAATGGAGCTTATCATTTATACTCTGGAGGATGTTTCTGATAACTGAATTAAGTAATATATATTAAAGTGTTTGGGGCATAAAAGACACTCAGCAATACTGGTTCCTTTTTCACTGACAGTCTTGACATAGACAGATGATTCATTCAGAAGTTAATTAAAGATAACTTAATTACAACACTTTATACAGAGGTGTGAGGAGGGTTAAAGGATGAACAGCAGATGGTGAAGCACCCAGGAACTAACAGCAAGTGGAAGTTGTTACCACCCTAGACCTGAAAGGATAGAGGAACCCATGTTCCTCTATCAGCTGAGACATATTGGCATCAGTGTGTGGGAGGCTGCTTGACATGTTCTGTGGCTTTCAGCAGGAGAAAGCAGCCGCCACCAAGATCCCCCTGCCTGAGCAGAGGGAGGAATAAGTGGAGGCAGAAATAATATACATTAATCTTTCTATTTTCAAGTCCTCTGATGTTCTGCTGAGATCTTATATTGACTGATCCCATTTGGAAAATAGAGGTCAAGAAAGCCCAAATAATGCTGTCCACAGCCATCATCTTCCTGGGACACAGCAGACAGAGAAGGGTAAATAATAAATCCAAAAGAGCAAATGGAGAATTATCAACACAGTTGCTTTTCTCTACCTTCCACTTCTCTTGCTCCAAAGTTCTATTTATCTACATTGATCACTCTTCTCCCTATTAGCTGTCAATAAACTGTGAGGCCTTTCAAGGCAAGGATAGTATTTATTCATGACTCTAGCACTTTCTAAAGGATGCACCATTAAACAGCCTGTGTATCGAAAATGCAACCTACTCTATACCTCTTTTGGAAAAGCACATTAGCAAGTGTAAATGCTCTCAAACTTCCATAGAAAATGATAGTAATAATAACTATTTGCTCACAAAATCATTTTTCAAAGAATGCCACTAATGTGAAAGCTCGACTTCCAGGAAATGCAGTTTTGAAAATCACTGCATCCCTACCGCCTCCTCTAGGACACAGAGCGTGCTGCACACTCAGTGAGCATTTAGTAAATGCATGAACAGCAGGCTTCCTCCAAGACTGGGTTCTGAACTGCTTTTTCAGAGAAAGAGTTTGCCTNAACAGCAAGTGGAAGTTGTTACCACCCTAGACCTGAAAGGATAGAGGAACCCATGTTCCTCTATCAGCTGAGACATATTGGCATCAGTGTGTGGGAGGCTGCTTGACATGTTCTGTGGCTTTCAGCAGGAGAAAGCAGCCGCCACCAAGATCCCCCTGCCTGAGCAGAGGGAGGAATAAGTGGAGGCAGAAATAATATACATTAATCTTTCTATTTTCAAGTCCTCTGATGTTCTGCTGAGATCTTATATTGACTGATCCCATTTGGAAAATAGAGGTCAAGAAAGCCCAAATAATGCTGTCCACAGCCATCATCTTCCTGGGACACAGCAGACAGAGAAGGGTAAATAATAAATCCAAAAGAGCAAATGGAGAATTATCAACACAGTTGCTTTTCTCTACCTTCCACTTCTCTTGCTCCAAAGTTCTATTTATCTACATTGATCACTCTTCTCCCTATTAGCTGTCAATAAACTGTGAGGCCTTTCAAGGCAAGGATAGTATTTATTCATGACTCTAGCACTTTCTAAAGGATGCACCATTAAACAGCCTGTGTATCGAAAATGCAACCTACTCTATACCTCTTTTGGAAAAGCACATTAGCAAGTGTAAATGCTCTCAAACTTCCATAGAAAATGATAGTAATAATAACTATTTGCTCACAAAATCATTTTTCAAAGAATGCCACTAATGTGAAAGCTCGACTTCCAGGAAATGCAGTTTTGAAAATCACTGCATCCCTACCGCCTCCTCTAGGACACAGAGCGTGCTGCACACTCAGTGAGCATTTAGTAAATGCATGAACAGCAGGCTTCCTCCAAGACTGGGTTCTGAACTGCTTTTTCAGAGAAAGAGTTTGCCTTCTTTTCTCTATCCTCTCTCCAGAAACTGCAATCTTGTCTTCTAGTAAGAGTCTGATTGACTAGAGTTCTACATCTTTTCTCAAGATATCTATAGGACTAGCTGCCTGGGGGTGATCTAGTTATACTATGAATGAAACATGAACATCATCATCATCAAAATCTTCACCTTTACTTTTTATCCCAAATATAATTCATCTTACTGTGTTTGGGGAGATCTTATTACTCTTGAAAGAAATGGCAGGACTGTTGTAGGCATCTGGATCTGAACTCACAAGATGCCACCTTCCAGACACCTGCCTTAGCTTCCTCCCAGATTCTGTCCCCGAATATGTTCCTTTGACATTGATCCAGCTCTACTAGATGAGATTTTTCTAGTTTTGAACCCTTCCCAGTGAATATTGGCCATCATTTTCCCTTTCATACACAGACTCTAGAGCATGGACCATCATCTGACTTATTCATCTTCTAGATACAAAAAAAAAAAACCCACAAAAATGGATGCAATGAAATTTCTGTAGAAACTTCCTTGAGGTGCTATCAGGCCCTCTCCCTATCATCATAGAACCTATTTGTCTTTAAATAACATTAAACTTGAAATTAAACCAAAATTGGCACAGGAGAGCCAAATACAGTGAGTAAAAAGAGGAGAGATAGAGGATTCTTAAGCAGATTACTTCTGTTTTCTGAAGAGGGTTTCTGATCTTAGAGTAGAAGAGCCAGAAAGAATAGATGCCAAGAGAAGAAAGACAACTTCTACGAAGAGATAAACCCTTTAGTAAATACCCAAGTTCAGATCTTTTCCCTCCTCTCTTCCTGGTATGGTGACATTGGGAACAGACTGACAGAAGAAGGGGATCCATCATTATAGAGAAATGTATGCACTCTTGATATTTAGAACAGCAGAGACACTGATCTGAGGGCAGCAGAGACTCCAACCATAACGAACAAAGGGTCTAGGGCTCCATTTCCATAAATTCTCTGGATGGCAAGACTGCTTTCTGCATCTTAGAAAGGCTAATCTTGTATTTGTATGTAAAATTTAGGGTTGTTCCCCTATGGTCATAGAAACATGTCAACATATGGTGCTAAGTCATGGAGCATATGTCCAAGAATGCATAACTCATGCTTCTTCTGGTTATCAGCTGAAAGGGAATCACTGGCTTAGAAATTTAGTTTCTATTATTCTACCAGTGAGGGTTTGATCTGGGAAGCAGAATCATTAGCAGTTGCAGGGAAAAAGGAGTCTGTGTTGAGATTAGATGGTACACAATGTGGAAGGTGATAGAGAAGCCTGTGAAAGCTCTTGTTGAATCTGGCATTGGACCTGAAGTTTCTGTCAATCAGCATGGTTGGCAGTGGAAAAAAAATCACCTAGGCATGAAGCAAAGGAAGGTGACAACAAACTGGAAATCAGGTGGACAGAATAAAACCCATGTCTGTATCGAATCTCAGTGATGTGGTGTTTTGCCAAATAAGCTGGTACCCTTCTCCACTAACCTGTACATGTGCAAAGCCTAGGACTTAGAGAAGCTGAATGTGGTGACAGAAAGCCTGGAAGAGCTCCAAACCACACTGCATTTCCTCCTCAGTCAGACAAAATAGCAGGTCAGTGACAATATGTACCTATCATGCTATCCTAACCTTCAGAACACAACGACTGCTAATTTTCTTCCTCATCCCAAATCTTGCATAGATTTCTCCTATGACCTGTCTTAATCCAGAACCGTATAAGGAAAGGAATTCTGGAAATCATTGTCCTAACTTAGAGCAGTTGACATGATATAAAACCACAGCAAGTATACTCATGTTAGAAATTTAGAAAATTGGAAAGGTATCTGAATAGATTTTAGGGATAATATCTACATCAGCCATGGAATTCAGAGAGTGGGTTAGAACACAAAGAACTTCATAGGTATTGAGGTGAGATGCCCATATGTCTACTTATGCTGAAGCTGTTAGTAGGTGACATATTGCGCCTCTATTACCTCTGGAAAACCAAGGATTCCACTTAACTGCAGTCTGTCCTATGCTTGAGAGTCATTTTGGTGTTTTTTACTCAGCAATTAAATAGACTTCTTTATTAATGATGATAAAACTTCTTGTTCTTCTCTGCCTTGGCATTTAGTTTATTTCTGAAATACTTTTCATAAAGTTTTAAGGAGCTTTGATAAGAAAGGCATATGGAAATTAAACAAACAAACAAAAAAATCCTGACAGCTGAAGATTAAACTGTGAGTGCAAATTATCAATCTAAAAATCAAGCGCTTTACTGCAGGTAAAATTTTTAAAAAGGTTTATACTTGATTCATGGTGTGAGTAGTTGCATTGTGAATGATCAATGAATATTATCATTAAAACAATGTCACACTACTACAATTATGGTGCATCAAAAATGCAAACCTAATTGTTTAGCTCTTCAGTTCAGTTCAGTCCAGTCACTCAGTCGTGTCTGACTCTTTGCGACACCATGAATCGCAGCACTCCACACCTCCCTGTCCATCACCAACTCCCGAGGTTCACTCATACTCAAGTCCATCGAGTCCATGATGCCATCCAATCATCTCATCCTCTGTTGTCCCCTTCTCCTCCTGCCCCCAATCCATCCCAGCATCAGANTACAGAGTGAAGTAAGCCAGAAAGAAAACACCAATACAGTATACTAACACATATATATGAAATTTTAAAAATGGTAATGATAAATAACCCTGTATGCGAGACAGCAAATGAGACACAGATGAATAGAACAGACTTTTGGACTCTGTGGGAGAGGGAGAGGGTGGGATGATTCGGGAAAATGGCATTGAAACATGTATACTATCATGTAAGAAGCGAATCACCAGTCTATGTCCGATACAGGATACAGGATGCTTGGGGCTGGTGCATGGGGATGATCCAGAAAAATGACATGGGGTGGGAGGTGGGAGGGGAATTCAGGATTGGGAACTCATGTACACCCATGGTGGATTCATGTCAATGTATGGCAAAACCAATACAGTATTGTAAAGCAAAATAAAGTAAAAATAAAAATTAAATAAAAAGAAAGATTAGGGAGAACAGGAAAGATTAGCAGTGCTTAACATAAAAATAACAAACCAAACAAAAGGCAAAATAGTTATCTGAGGAGGCCGTACAAATAGCTGTAAAAACAAGAGAAGTAAGTGAAAGGCAAAGGAGAAAAGGAAAGACATACCCATCTGAATGCAGAGTTCCAAAGAAAAAAGCAAGGAGAGATAAGAAAACCTTCCTCAGATATCAATGCAAAGAAATAGAGGAAAACAATAGAATGGGAAAGACTAAAGATCTCTCTTCAAGAAAATTAGAGATACCAAGGGAATATTTCATGCAAAGATGGGCTCAACAAAGGACAGAAACAGCATGGACCAAATATAGCAAAAGATATTAAGAAGAGGTAGCAATACACAGAAAGTGAAGTGGTTCAGTTGTGTCCGACTCTTTGCCACACCACAGACTATCGCCTATCATGTTCCTCCATGCATGAGATTTTCCAGGCAAGAGTACTGGAGTGGGTTGCCATTTCCTTCTCCAGAGGATCGTCCGAACCCAGGGATCGAATCCAGGTCTCCTGCATTGTAGGCAGATGCTTTACTGTCTGAGCCACCAGGGAAGTACAAAAAAGATCTTTATGACCCAGATAACCACGATGGTGTGATCACTCACCTAGAGCCAGACTAGTTTGCAAAGTCAAGTGGGCCTTTAGGAAGCATCACTACAAATAAAACTGGTAGAGGTGATGAAATTCCAACTGAGCTATTTCAAATCCTAAAAGATGATGCTATGAAAGTGCTTCATTCAATATGCCAGCAAATTTGGAAAACTCAGCAGTGGCCACAGGACTGGAAAAGATCAGCTTTCATTACAGTCCCAAAGAACAAACAATGTTCAAACTATCACACAATTTCACTCATTTCACATGCTAGCAAAGTAATACTCAAAAATCTCCAGGCTAGGTTTCAGTAGTACATGAACCAAGAATTTCCAGATGTGCAAGCTGGATTTAGACAAGTCAGAGCAACCAGAAATCAAATTGCCAACATCCATTGGACCATAAGAAAAAGCAAGTGAATTCCAAAAACAAAAAATCTGCTTCATTGACTATGCAAAAGCCTTTGACTGTGTAGATCACAACAAATTGTGGAAAATTCCTCAAGAGATGGGAATACCAGACCAACTTACCAGCCTCCTGAGAAACCACTATGCAGGTCAAGAAGCAGCAGTTAGAATCATATATAGAAAAATGGACTGGCTCAAAATTAGAAAAGGAGTATATCAAGGCTGTATATTGTCACCCAGCTTATTTAACTGCTATGCAGAATACTTCATGAGAAATGCTGGGCTGGATGAAGCACAAGCCGGAATCAAGATTGCTGGCAGAAATATCAGTAAACTCAGATATGCAGATAACACCACCTTTATAGCAGAAAGCAAAGAGGAACTAAAGAGCCTTTTGATGAAGGTCAAAGAGGAGACTGAAAAAGCTAGCTTAAAACTCAACATTCAAAAACTAATATCATGGCATCTGGTCCCATCACTTCATGGCAAATAGATGGGGAAACAATAGAAACAGTGAGAGACATTATTTTTGGGGGCTCCAAAATCACTGTAGATGGTGATTACAGCAATGAAATTAACAGATGCCTATTCCTTGGAAGGAAAGCTATGACAAAACTAGACGGCATATTAAAAAGCAGAGACATCACTTTGGCAACAAAAGTCCTTTTAGTCAAAGCTATAATTTTTCCAATAGTCACGTATGGATGTGAGAGTAGGACCAAGAAGGCTGAGGTCTGAAGAACTGATGTTTTTGAACTGTGGTGTGGAGAAGACTTTTTAAGAGTCCCTTGGACTGCAAGGAGATACAACAAGTCAATTCTAAAGGAAATCAACCCTGAATATTCATTGGAAGGACTGTTGCTGAAGCTGCAAGTCTTAGAAAAGACCCTGATGCTGGGAAAGATTGAAGGCAGAAGGAGAAGGGGACAACAGAGGATGAAATGGTTGGATGGCATCACCAACTCGATGGACATGAGTTTGCGCAAGCTCCAGATGATAGTGAAGGACACAGAAGCCTGACGTGCTGCAGTCCATGGTGTTGCAAAGAGTCAGGCTGAATGACTGAACAGCAATGAATTCTGAAATTTAGATTGATTCCTAGAAAATGGTAGAATCTCAATAAACATTTTTGAGTAAATTAAGGAAGTGATAAATGAATTATTGCAAAGGAACTATTTCAGGTGTGAATGATATGAATTCTATAGTGCATAGAAAGGTGAAAACTACCTTTATAATATAAAAATTATTACATTTTCATTTATGGGAGTATCTAGGAATGTTTAGAGAGGAAATATAAAGAGTGCTTAGGACCAATCCTTGAAAAATCTACTTGAATTAAAATTTGAAGGAGCTGGCTGCTCTAGTGAAAAAGAAGAGAAGAAACAGGAGTTGTGAAAGAAGGGAGAAAATGAGTTGAAGGTTTCAGTCTGGAGCCACGGTGCTGCAGTGTCAGTGCTGTTGGGAGGGTATGCTTTACAAAAACAAGGAAGTGATAAATGATCTTTGTAGCTGTATTTTTCTCTGAAAATATGGGAGCAGAAGTCTGATTGGTGAGCAGTAAATGAAAGCATCATTCTGTTTGTTTGAGATCTACTTCTGAGACACAACTGCTATGTGATAATGAACCGTAATATCTGCAACCTAGTTTCTTCATATATAAAATGAAAATAATAAAAGATGCCTCATTGACCTCACAGGGTTACCACAAGCCCGAGTGACCACAGTTGGCAGACCTTCCTAGTATGTGAAATATAACTGTGGAAATTTGTATTTGGGGCCAAGATATTTCAAATGAATTCTTTAAAAAGAAAAAAAAAAGCTTGGATATTCATTTGTAAGCTTTTTTTCGCCAGTAATCTAGGCTTACCTGTAATCAAGGCTGAGTCTGTTAAAAGGCTGAGGGAACTCAGGGCAAGCTGCCCCCAAATATGCCAAAGTGGTGTATTGATTATTTTGAATTAAAGTTACTTGAGGAATAGCTGGTATAAGAACACTCTGACCCTCCTGTGTTCACTTGAAAACAGAAAATAAAGCTCCCATGTGAAGATATCCTCCCTAGATGCAGCGTAGGGAGAGCATCCTTATTTCCAGTGATAGGGAAGCCAAAGCAAAGAAAGCTGTATAAACAAACCTTTTATTTCCTTATTAATTTACTACCCCAAACAGAAACCTGTTTGTTTTGTCAAATCTTCACAAATAATTGACTCTTTTTATAAAAAATATATATATATATATATTAAACCTGTTTAAATCACTTGTTAGTCCCATACCTATGGGGCCTCCATAGGTACAAAATTAAATTTGTGTGCTTATATTTTTCTCCTGTTAAACTATCTTATGTTAATTTGATTATTAGACTTGTGAAACGAACCTAGAAGGGTAGAGGAAATTTTTTCTCTCCTCTACAAAGCTGTTAACCATTTCCTCCTTATCTTCTTTTATAATATTAGCCTATGATAGACAGGGAGATACGTATACTACAAACATTAGGCAAAGACCACGCAATTTTGGACTCCCACTCTTAAAAATAATCTGTTATCAGATTATCAGGTTAAGAAGCATGTTTCAGCTGGCTTAGCCCTGGGCGGCATTAAATCATCTAACTTGATAGCCAAAATTTACTAAATCCAGTCAAATCCCAGTTCCTCCAGTCTTCACATTCCTGAAGCATGCACATATGGATAGAAAGTCAAGGATTCATTAGACCACTTGGAGAACTGAGCAAAAACACTGACAATAAAGGCAATGACAATCTCTTTATAGTTAGGTGCAGCTCTGAAAGGTTTGTAGCAAAGCCAGGCGAGGAAAGAAGAAACTATTGCTCTGAAAATGGCTTTCTTAATTTTTTTTTCCCATCTTCTTTATATAAGTTCAGTGAGGTGGTGGGACTCTGTGGACAACCTTTTTAAGTGTTCCTTTTTTTTTTTTTCTCTTCCTGCTTTGTGAGTAATTGTGTAAGTAGGTGACAAAGTTCTCACTAATTTTGTTTTCTTATCCACAAAATAGGTCAGTGGTATCTACTTTAAAAATCTGTCTGTAGTGATTAAATGATGTGTATGTAGTCACCACATCTCTCATATTCATTTCAGTTTTGTTCACCCTATTTATCTTTGCCCCTGCCTTGAGTCTCACAACATTTCAAATAACTACTAATGTACTAACTGAAATAATGTGTGTTCTGTATATAAAAAGCTATAGCATCTTAACAAGGCCATTGGATGGCCAGGGTTAGATTGAACACAGTTCTCATAGTAAGACAAAAGAAAAGAACAGGGTGAAGAATGTGAAATTTTAGCTTATTTTAGCCATGTCATTTCTGAAAATATATTGGAGTATAATTCCCTGTAATCATAAGGAAACATGTTCCCTGTTCCAGAGATTTCGCCAGTAAAAGAAAGAAAGTAGAAATATGAAAATACACAGATTTATAACTGTGAAACTACAAAACTAAATGCATGGTACATAAATAAGAATGAAATGACCATAGGTTTTATTTATGGGTAAAATGGAATCAGAATATTCGACCCTATCTCTTTCAAGGAATGCACTTAGAAAACCTAGACAGGGACATGGAGGATCATTTTGTGGACTCAGAAAAGGCAATAGAAACAGGGAGGTCAAAGAATCCTGAGCCAAGGGTAGTGAGTTGACTTTTTTTTTTTCCTCATCTGGTATCCCCCAGCCTACTCTCAGTCTCAAGTCTGGTAGAAACTGAGAGGAGAGCATAGGCATGAACAGAGAGAATCTCCAGAACGTCTTAGTTCAGGCTCAAAGTGTACGATACTGGAAGTAACGGTGGTAGCATCTGAGACCACATGCCCCTAAAACTGAGGTGGTGGCAGGGAAACTTTTATTTCCTATCAGAGTAGCTGGGATCACAAAAGAGTAGGGGAAACATATATCACTTTTTTTCTTTGTCTCTCTGTGTCTTTCTATCTTTTTTGCTTCTGTACCTCAGACAGGGGGTATAGTGGTAGGTGGGCATGATTGAGTGAAATAAATAATGCTCCAACTTTCTGCTCTCAGTAACAATAAAAAGGACCAAGAATCACAGAGGACCAGGGAGATAATGAAGTTACTATATGGAGATGTTTATGAATGCCTAGGTTTACCCTCAAAGATGTGTTAGGTAGTTAGAATAGGAAAAAGGAGTCCAGAATGGCGGTGGCTAAAAGACAAGGAAGGGAAAAGCCCCCAAAAATAAAACAAAGGAAGGTCCAAGGGTAGGAGGGAGGACCTCAGGTGGAACAAAGAGCACTCCTGGCTGCCCAGTTTACACAGGGCAGGCCCAAGGGGAGGAGAAAACACATAAAAAGAGGAGCCAAAGGGCCGAGGCTCTCTCTTCTCTTCGCATCTTTGGGTCGGCATGTCCTCATGCCTGGAGGATGTATCTTCTTGTTATTTTCTAAATAAAACTGAGCTGTAACACTGATCTGTCCAACAGCTATAACACGGTCTGAGACCTGAGAGCTATAACATGGTCTGAGAGCTGTGACATGCCAAGGGCTTTAACGTCTGTTGATCAAATTTTTGTTGAGATGAGACAGAACTGGAGAGATTACACTCCCCTTGATGGATGTACATATGATAATCCTACACACCATACTAAAGACCTTGAGGACCGAATCAAAAGGTAGACTGCCACTCACGTCCCAGACTGGTTATGGGTGATACACACCCAGGATTGACCCAAATATAACTGCGAAAGCTCTGAAAATGAAAATGACATTGAAACCACTTCCTACAGAAGACTGCTGGTCAGAACTTGTGACCTAAACCTAATTAGATCTATTGTCTGATAAAACCAAAATATCAACATACATAACAGGATTTAAACAAGAGCCTCATAAGACAACATTCAAATGTCAAAATGCAATCCAAAAGTTTAACATGAAGAAATAGGAAAAAAAATCTCAGTTTAAGTGGAGGGAACAAAAGACACTCATGCAGAGCTAACACAAACGTATTTATCTAATACATTTTTTTAAAGTAGCTATTAGTCCAAGAAATAAGGGCAAGCACTCTTGAAACAAATGGAAAGATAAAGAATATAAGCAATGAAATAGAAGACTTAAAGAAGAAACAAAGAAAATTCTAGAATTAAAAACTACAATTAATAAAATAAAATATTTAAAATGCTCACTAATAGAATGGAAATGACAGAGGAATGAAATGACAGAAATTAGTCCTTGAACTTGAAAATATATAAATTCAAAATATATAATCTAAAAACAGAGAGACAATAGATTGAATAAAAAGAATACGCTCAGGGACCAAGGAGGCAATACCAAAATGTCTGAAATTGGTGTCGCCAGATTGCCAAATATTATTTATATATATATACATATACATATATATTTTTAATGATGGTTAAAACTTCCCAAATTTGGTAAAAGACATAAACTTGGCTTCAAGAAGCTCAGTGAACCTTTAAAACAATAAACCTAAATAAATCCATGCTAAGATACATCATAATCAAGCTATTGAGAATTAAGAAAAAAAATCAGGAAGGTATCCAGAGGAAAATGTCATGTTGCTCATAAGGGAGTGAGAATTTGAATGGCTAAAGTTTTGAATCAGAAAATTTGGAGGCCAAAAGCAAGTTTTACTATATTTTTACAGTGCTGAAGTTTAGAATATGAATTTACACATGTGCTAAAATTCATAAAATTATTTCAAAAGAGAAAGTTTTACTCTACATTAATTTTAAAAGTACAATTTGAAATAAGTACTTAAAAGAATGAAGTACTGAAGAAATATTAATTTTTAAAAATGAAATAATGAGAGTAAAGTAGCTTATCTTTGCTATCTTCTCCTCCAAAAGCTGCTACATTCTATTTCATTGATTTTTACTTCAAACTCTTCTGGAAGAGGGACCCCATCTTTCAAATCCTTACTCTCCTGCTTTCATTGAGGTCAGGCTCACGTAAAATAGTCATTGAAGAAACAGAGATTGTGAAGAAACCTAAGGAAGTGTACATGGACCACAGTGTCCATAAAGTGTGTTTATTTAAATAATTCAGTTTTTAATTTTTTATTAACATTCTAGTCTGCATTTTAAGAGTCAAATGGTTCTATGAAACTAATTAATTATTCTGACTACTCTCAATTTACAGTTCCCTATAGGCATCCATCTTCCACATTTTTAGCTGATTCTTTTGTCACTTAATATAATAAAATTTTATTGCTCCTTTTAAAGTTTTCTTGGTCATAAGAATTATCTCCTAGCTTCTTCAAATGTAATGTGATAGTTTAATCTTTTTTCTTACATATACACACAAATTCAGACACTTCCTGTTTCCCTTATTCTCTCAAAATAGACCAAATGTTAAAACATATTCACTGTTTGCATTATTTTACATTATATGTCAAACAGCTACTAAATGAGCCATGCATATTACTATGGTGATTTTTTTTCCTCCTTTTCCCCTTATCTATATATTTTCAATTGTCATAGCTTGTTGTTCAGTCACTCAGTCGTGTCCAACTCTTTGCAGCCCCATGGACTGCAGCATGCCAGACTTCCCTGTCCTTCACCATCTCCCAGAGTTTGGATGGCAGAGATGCCATCCAACCAGCTCATCCTCTGTTGCCCCCTTCTCCTCCTGCCCTCAATGTTAGGACATGGCTTAGTTAATTTAGTTTTCTATGCATTTGTTATGAAGCATACCACAACCTTCAAAGTGACACACTTCCTCTCTGTTTAAACCCATTGGGCTGTCTACCACTTTAAAAGAAGTAAATGTTTTTAAGAAGTATTTCCTGCCTCTTCTAACCTGCTTCAGTGTTACCTGGTAGATCTCTAGACCTGCTGAATATTACTCACTATGGCTTTCCTTTCACCATCCCCCAAAGGATTCCCTTTACCTTTGTCTTCTGTTAGCTACTCCATTTCTTAAATCAAATATTTTAAAATGTTCTCACTTCATAATACCCTTTGTGTCATATTGGGTTTTGTTTTTATGATACTCCTAAGCCAAAAGAAATACCTGACATTATTGTTAAGAATTTTAGTCCCAACGAGTTTATGCTGGGAGTTTAAGTGTTACTTCCTTCATGACCAAATACTCTATGAAGTGAAGTGAAGTCGCTCAGCCATGTCTGACTCTTTGCGACCCCATGGACTCTAGCCTACCAGGCTCCTTTGTCCATGGGATTTTCCAGGCAAGAATACTGAAGTGGGTTGCCATTTCCTTCTTCAGGGGATCTTCCCAACCCAGGGATTGAATCCAGGCATCGCAGGCAGATGCTTTACTGTCTGAACCACCAATTGCAGGCAAATTCTTTACCAGCTGAGCCACAAGGGAAGCCCAGATACTCTATGGTATCCTGTTATTTTGCAGTATCTTCCAAGGTAAGTTGGTACAGTTGGAAAAATGTGGTACCAGATTCTAAGTGTTTCTCTTTCACAGTTCACTTCTTATCTTTGGTGGTATATAGAAGCTTCCAGCAAAAGAAAATATCAGGGTTCTTTTTCTTTTGATGACATTGGCATTTAAAATTCCCATCTTCTGCCTCGATATTTGATTGATATTTTGTCTCAATATAGATTTCAGTAGATCATATTATAGGTGCATTTTGGAGCTCAGTGTAAGCTTAGGGAGGACAGTGATGTTTCCTGTATTATTTCCAAATACTTGACAGATAATAGTGAGAGAATCAATAACCATATCCCCATATAGGGCTAAGACAGGTTCACCAATGACATCTCAACATGAATAAGGGATTTATTTTTTTAATGACTTGAAAATATGACCAGTTGTTTGGAAAAGTATATCAAATTATCTGAAACTACAGTGCAAAATAGATTAAAATGTTTGTATATTAGCAAGTAGAAATGAAAAATTGGAGAAAAATTTATAGTTTTGAACTAAATTATACCATTTAATTATAACAGTGTCACTCATCTTTTAAATTAATAAGATATTGCTTCTGTTTTTAATAATGTCAATACTGTAGTCAGCTTGGGCTCAGTTGGTAAGCTAGCTTATCATAACTTGAAAGTCATCCTATATTTATAGTATATTAAATGCNGTTTTTATGATACTCCTAAGCCAAAAGAAATACCTGACATTATTGTTAAGAATTTTAGTCCCAACGAGTTTATGCTGGGAGTTTAAGTGTTACTTCCTTCATGACCAAATACTCTATGAAGTGAAGTGAAGTCGCTCAGCCATGTCTGACTCTTTGCGACCCCATGGACTCTAGCCTACCAGGCTCCTTTGTCCATGGGATTTTCCAGGCAAGAATACTGAAGTGGGTTGCCATTTCCTTCTTCAGGGGATCTTCCCAACCCAGGGATTGAATCCAGGCATCGCAGGCAGATGCTTTACTGTCTGAACCACCAATTGCAGGCAAATTCTTTACCAGCTGAGCCACAAGGGAAGCCCAGATACTCTATGGTATCCTGTTATTTTGCAGTATCTTCCAAGGTAAGTTGGTACAGTTGGAAAAATGTGGTACCAGATTCTAAGTGTTTCTCTTTCACAGTTCACTTCTTATCTTTGGTGGTATATAGAAGCTTCCAGCAAAAGAAAATATCAGGGTTCTTTTTCTTTTGATGACATTGGCATTTAAAATTCCCATCTTCTGCCTCGATATTTGATTGATATTTTGTCTCAATATAGATTTCAGTAGATCATATTATAGGTGCATTTTGGAGCTCAGTGTAAGCTTAGGGAGGACAGTGATGTTTCCTGTATTATTTCCAAATACTTGACAGATAATAGTGAGAGAATCAATAACCATATCCCCATATAGGGCTAAGACAGGTTCACCAATGACATCTCAACATGAATAAGGGATTTATTTTTTTAATGACTTGAAAATATGACCAGTTGTTTGGAAAAGTATATCAAATTATCTGAAACTACAGTGCAAAATAGATTAAAATGTTTGTATATTAGCAAGTAGAAATGAAAAATTGGAGAAAAATTTATAGTTTTGAACTAAATTATACCATTTAATTATAACAGTGTCACTCATCTTTTAAATTAATAAGATATTGCTTCTGTTTTTAATAATGTCAATACTGTAGTCAGCTTGGGCTCAGTTGGTAAGCTAGCTTATCATAACTTGAAAGTCATCCTATATTTATAGTATATTAAATGCATGAACCAATAATTCTGAGGCTGGAATAATGCATCAATCCATAATGAGAACTGCTTTTAATTTAGCCATTGATAAGTAAAAGATAATTCAATATTCATCTTCTAGGAAAGTTATTTTAATAATGATCCAGTTGTCCTTTCTCAATAATAAAGTCAACCACTCAAGCAAACTTGCCATGTTCTAATCTCAGTGAAAATGAGCGTGTCTAAGTCCTTTTAGATCAGCACTAATGAGGCTGGCCTCTGAGACTTGAGTCCTTCATGAGTCCCATGTACTCATGCTATATTCCATTCCAAGACAAATTTCATGCAGCTGCAAGTAGGAGAATTAAATGGGAGGTCTATAAATGCAAACTTACCATTATTATAATAAGTAATTCAAATCAGCAGCAGTAGCAGCTTTTATAGCAAGGGCAAGAATATTATATGCTCATTCCATTAACTTTTATTCTATATCTTGAATTCATACATTCTCAAGTTGAGAGTATCCTAAGTTTATGGATCTTAACCTCCCTTAACCTCTGACTTATGCATAAAGTTCCTCAGTTTTTAAAACAGCTATTATCTTCAGTCTCCATTATACATACGAACAGTCTTCACCCCTCTTTTTAAAATATCCTCTTTTCTTCACTCTTCGTATGATACTGGTTTTCAGTCTTTCTCAGAGTATGTTAAGTAAAGCTGTATAAAACCCTTTAGAAATGGTCTGACTGGCTGAACAAACAAGAGTATTAACATGCTCACCCTATATGAGTTAGTCTACCAACACATCCAAAAAAGTTGCCTTAACTTTTAATGCAGCCTGGTTCACACTGGGCTTATTATTGATTGAAACGCATACAAGTTTCTCATGAGTCTTTTTGTGTCATAAGCTACTCAGTTTTCCCTCCTCCCAGTCATTTTGGGAATCCAGGTCCCAGACTCTGTTTATACCTGGACATTTGTACTGACATTAGTACACCAGGCAAATGTTCCTAAAAGTTCACTTTCATCCTTTCGCTTCCTGAAGAAACTCCATCATCTTTCTCCATGGTTTCCCATCCAAGTTTTCATGACCATATTTGTCTTGATGAAGCCAATCTTGAATTTGGCCCTAATAAATCATCAGAAAGAAGTTCCAGCAAAGTCTATCCTCCACATTAGACTTTGGTTTCAGGAAGCGACAAATGGGTTCTTCAGTAAGTCTTTTCCTTCACCATACTCCTGGTTTTCTCATGCTACCAGAAGCATTAACTCCTGACATTTCTATTCCTAACGGTTGCTGACTGATCACTTTTTTACTTCTAATTTATTCTTTGAAAGAGGTTTCTACAATTTCTATTTTTTGTAGGCTACTTAAATTTCAACATAGAAAGCATAGATGTTTTATAGCTATAGTTGAGAGGTTCTATTTCAGACTGTAATAAAATGGAGAAGTTTTAAGTCATAGAGCTGAAGTGTTATAGTAAAAGACTGTTATTGATTTTATCACATGCATAATGACATAGCCAATCTATGCATGTTTGAGGGCGAGGTAAATACCTAAACTTTCTAGTGTCACTCAAAATAAAAATAAGACTGATGGCATTTATATTTGGACATGCTTTGTCTAATTCACAAATAATGACTTAATTACTATTTTTTTCTCTGCTTTCAAGATGTTTACAATATATTGGGGAGACACTTAAACCTAGAAACATCAGATTAAAACATAATAATAAGCACCTTTACAGATAAGATTTTATTTAATCCTCACAACAACTGTATGATTCAAACCTATATGGTATTTTAATCATTTTACAAACAAAGAGTTTGTGGCTAAAAGAAGAAAGGTACATAGTCTGGAAGTGGATAGAATTGTGTCAGCCTCAAGTGTGCTAAGTCCTCATTTGGTGTTCTTTCTGCTTTACTTCTAACAGGATCTCTGTCCCATCCCTCTTTTCCACATTCATAAAGAGTCTAATTAGAAAGTTGTGTTTTTTTTTTTTCCTTCAGTAAGTATACTATATCACATTTAAACTTCTTACCAATTTCCCATATTTATTATCAAATTCTTAGAACCTGAGGTAAGTTCACAACTATAAACAGAAATATAGGGTGTAAAATATATGTCTTATAGGTGGTACCAGTCAGTGATTTGCTAGTAAGTGTTTAGCAGGAAGTTCTTGGGAGAATGGGAATGCTCCTTTGTAGCATTTGTCTATTCCCTGGTGCTCCAAAGGTAAAGAATCGGCCTTCAGTGTGTGATACCCAGGTTCAATCCCTGGGTTGGGAAGATCCCCTGAAGAAGGGAATGGCTATGCCCTCCAGTATTCTTGCCTAGAGAATTCCATGGACAGAGGAGCCTGACAGGCTACAGTCCATGGGGTCACAAAGAGTCAGACACGACTGAGTGACTAACACTTTCACTGCTGCTGCTGCCGCCGCAAGTCGCTTGAGTCATGTTCGACTCTGTGCCACCCCAGAGACGGCAGCCCACCAGGATCCTCTGTCCCTGGGACAGAATACTGGAGTGGGTTGCCATTTCCTTCACTGGTTTTCACTAATTATGGTGTAAATGCTCCTACCATGGCTGATTCCAAGCTACAATAAAGATGTCTTTGACTGTAAAACAGTTGTGGAATTGGGAAAAGATGTTCATGATCAGCTGTGAGGGGCTGGTAGGAGCTGCCACCAGCCCTCATTGATTACTTTCCCCACTAGAACATTTTGTTTAAATTAGTCACACTCTTGGCTATCTTCTATCATTTTTTAATTTTTCCCTTGTGAACTTTATTGAGGAATAATTTACATACAATAAACTGCATCCATGTAACGTGTACAATTCATTGATCTTTGACAGTTGTATAGATCCCTGAAACCATCAACTACACTAAAGATGCATCAGCTTCAGTGCAGGATACCCCTCACTCCATTCCTGGCAACTACAGTACGCTTTTACTCCCAACAGATTAGTTTACATTGTATATAAATGGAATTATACAGTAAGCAGTCTTCTGTGTCTAGCTTCTTTCTCTCAGTATATTTTGAGATTCATCTATATTGTATATATTAATAGTTCATATGGCTAACTGGAAGTTTCATTGTATGGATATACTACAGTTTGGCTTTCCATTCACTTGATTATATAGTTGAATTGTTGCTCATTGTTCAGTTCAGTTCAGTCGCTCAGTCGTGTCTGACTCTTTGCGACCCCATGAATCGCAGCACGCCGCGCCTCCCTGTTCATCACCATCTCCTGGAGTTCACTCATTGTTAGCTATTGGAAATAAGACTTTATGAACAGTGGCATATAAATATTTGAAGAGAAGCATGTTTTTATTTCTATTAGGGAAATATTGATAGCTTACAGTGAACAGTGTTGGTTTCATGATCTCCAAAGAAGATTTAGCTTTGGAACCAGGGACCAGGCTTGATCACTCAAGAACTCTTGTATAGCAGAATTTTATTAAAGTATGAGAAGGGACAGAAAGATTCTGACATAGATCTCAGAAGGAGGATGGAGAATGCCCACACCCACTAGTCTTCAGTTCAGTTCAGTCACTCATTTGTGTCCGGCTCTTTTCAACCCCATGAATCGCAGCACGCCAGGCCTCCCTGTCCATCACCAACTCCCGGAGTTCACTCAGATTCACGTCCACTGAGTCTGTGATACCATCCTGCGATCTCATCCTCTGTCATCCCCTTCTCCTCCTGCCCCCAATCCCTCCCAGCATCAAAGTCTTTTCCAATGAGTCAACTCTTTGCATGAGGTGGCCAAAGTATTGGAGTTTCAGCTTCAGCATTATTCCCTCCAAAGAAATCCCAGGGCTGATCTCCTTCAGAATGGACTGGTTGGATCTCCTTGCAGTCCAAGGGACTCTCAAGAGTCTTCTCCAACACCACAGTTCAGAAGCATCAATTCTTCGGCACTCAGCTTTCTTCACAGTCCAACTCTCACATCCATACATGACTCCTGGAAAAACCATAGCCTTGACTAGATGGACCTTAGTCAGCAAAGTGATGTCTCTGCTTTTGAATATACGATCTAGGTTTGTCATAACTTTTCTTCAAGGCCCTGTATACTTTTACCAGACTTACTCCCACAACATATTTCTTAATATAACAAGATTAGTCAGAAAACCTTCTTGTTTAGGAGAAACAGGAACAAGATACATTATTATATTGACTAAAACAAAGCAATATAGGAAAAAAAAGTTTCTCTCCTTTTTCTTCTCCTTGAGAACCTCAGACCCATTTCTCCTTCTTGAGAGCCCTGGACCCCTTTCTCCTTCTGGAGGACCCTGGGCATCTTATTAACCTTCTTAAGAAATGACTCTTTCAATATCTAGGAGTATAATGGCTATAAAGTATATGTTAAACTTTTTACAAAACTGCCAAAAGTTTCCAAAGTGGTCATACCATTTAGATTCTGACCATTAGTCTCTCTTTTTAATTTTAGCTGGGTAGATGATAGTATCTCATTGAGATTCTAATTTGTATTTGTTATTATTGTTCAGTAGCTAAGTTGACTCTGTTCAACTGTTTTGTGACCCCATGGACTATACAGCATGCCAGGCTCCTCTGTCCTTCACTGTCTCCCACAGTTTGCTCAGATTCATGTCCATTGAGTCAGTGATACCATCCAACCATCTCATCCTATGTCACCTCCTTCTCCTGCCCTCAATCTTTCCAGCATCAGGATCTTTTCCAGTGAGTCAGCTCTTTGCATCAAGTGGCCAAACTATTGAAGCTTCAGCATCAGTCCTTCTAATGAATGTTCAGGATTGATTTCCTTTAGGATCTCCTTGCTGTCCAAAGAACTCTCAAAAGTCTTCTCCAACACCGTAAGTTGAAAGCATCAATTCTTTGGCGCTCAGCCTTCTTTGTGGTCAAGCTCTCAAATCTGTACACAGCTACTAGTACACAGCTTTGACTATAGGCACTTTTGTAGGCAAAATGATGTCTTTGCTTTTTAATACATTGTCTAGGTTTGTCATAGCTTTCCATCCAAGGAGCAAGAGTTTTTTACTTTCACAGCTGTAGTAACCATCCACAGTGATTTTGGAGCCCAAGAAAATAAAATCTGTCACACTTTACTTTTTCCCCTTCTATTTGCCATAATGTGATGGCTCCAGATGTCATGATCTTAGTTTTATCTTTTTTTTTGGGGGGGGGAGTATTTATCTGATAATTAATGATACTGATCATTTATCTATTTTTATTGGCCTTTCATACATATTATTTTCTGAAGTATCTTTTCAAATTGTTTTTCACTTAAAAAATTGAGTCATCAGAATTCTTTTCATATTTTGGGCCAACCAGTCCATTCTAAAGGAGATCAGTCCTGGGGTGTTCTTTGGAAGGAATGATGCTAAAGCTGAAACTCCAGTACTTTGGCCACCTCATGCAAAGAGCTGACTGATTGGAAAAGACTCTGATGCTGGGAGGGATTGGGGTCAGGAGGAGAAGGGGACGACCGAGGATGATATGGCTGGATGGCATCACGTACTCAAGGGACGTGAGTCTGAGAAAACTCCTGGATTTGGTGATAGACAGGGAGGCCTGGCATGCTGCAGTTCATGGGGTCGCAGAGTCAGACACGACTGACCAACTGAACTGAACTGGCATAATTATATACTTTTTGTTAAATTTTGAAAAGCACAAGAGTTCTATGAGGGAAATGTAGTTATAATTATCTTGACTTTCAGAATAGATAAACCAAGTCTTCAATAGGCAGTAGAGCACTTGTTAAGCATATGGGCTTTGGAATTAGAGAAATAGATTTAAGGGACTAGATCTGATAGATAGAGTGCCTGATGAACTATGGAATGAGGTTTATGACATTGTACAGGAAACAGGGATCAACACCATCCCCATGGAAAAGAAATGCAAAAAAGCACAATGGCTGTCTGGGGAGGCCTTACAAATAGCTGTGAAAAGAAGAGAAGTGAAAAGCAAAGGAGAAAAGGANTCTGACTCTTTGCGACCCCATGAATCGCAGCACGCCGCGCCTCCCTGTTCATCACCATCTCCTGGAGTTCACTCATTGTTAGCTATTGGAAATAAGACTTTATGAACAGTGGCATATAAATATTTGAAGAGAAGCATGTTTTTATTTCTATTAGGGAAATATTGATAGCTTACAGTGAACAGTGTTGGTTTCATGATCTCCAAAGAAGATTTAGCTTTGGAACCAGGGACCAGGCTTGATCACTCAAGAACTCTTGTATAGCAGAATTTTATTAAAGTATGAGAAGGGACAGAAAGATTCTGACATAGATCTCAGAAGGAGGATGGAGAATGCCCACACCCACTAGTCTTCAGTTCAGTTCAGTCACTCATTTGTGTCCGGCTCTTTTCAACCCCATGAATCGCAGCACGCCAGGCCTCCCTGTCCATCACCAACTCCCGGAGTTCACTCAGATTCACGTCCACTGAGTCTGTGATACCATCCTGCGATCTCATCCTCTGTCATCCCCTTCTCCTCCTGCCCCCAATCCCTCCCAGCATCAAAGTCTTTTCCAATGAGTCAACTCTTTGCATGAGGTGGCCAAAGTATTGGAGTTTCAGCTTCAGCATTATTCCCTCCAAAGAAATCCCAGGGCTGATCTCCTTCAGAATGGACTGGTTGGATCTCCTTGCAGTCCAAGGGACTCTCAAGAGTCTTCTCCAACACCACAGTTCAGAAGCATCAATTCTTCGGCACTCAGCTTTCTTCACAGTCCAACTCTCACATCCATACATGACTCCTGGAAAAACCATAGCCTTGACTAGATGGACCTTAGTCAGCAAAGTGATGTCTCTGCTTTTGAATATACGATCTAGGTTTCTCATAACTTTTCTTCAAGGCCCTGTATACTTTTACCAGACTTACTCCCACAACATATTTCTTAATATAACAAGATTAGTCAGAAAACCTTCTTGTTTAGGAGAAACAGGAACAAGATACATTATTATATTGACTAAAACAAAGCAATATAGGAAAAAAAAGTTTCTCTCCTTTTTCTTCTCCTTGAGAACCTCAGACCCATTTCTCCTTCTTGAGAGCCCTGGACCCCTTTCTCCTTCTGGAGGACCCTGGGCATCTTATTAACCTTCTTAAGAAATGACTCTTTCAATATCTAGGAGTATAATGGCTATAAAGTATATGTTAAACTTTTTACAAAACTGCCAAAAGTTTCCAAAGTGGTCATACCATTTAGATTCTGACCATTAGTCTCTCTTTTTAATTTTAGCTGGGTAGATGATAGTATCTCATTGAGATTCTAATTTGTATTTGTTATTATTGTTCAGTAGCTAAGTTGACTCTGTTCAACTGTTTTGTGACCCCATGGACTATACAGCATGCCAGGCTCCTCTGTCCTTCACTGTCTCCCACAGTTTGCTCAGATTCATGTCCATTGAGTCAGTGATACCATCCAACCATCTCATCCTATGTCACCTCCTTCTCCTGCCCTCAATCTTTCCAGCATCAGGATCTTTTCCAGTGAGTCAGCTCTTTGCATCAAGTGGCCAAACTATTGAAGCTTCAGCATCAGTCCTTCTAATGAATGTTCAGGATTGATTTCCTTTAGGATCTCCTTGCTGTCCAAAGAACTCTCAAAAGTCTTCTCCAACACCGTAAGTTGAAAGCATCAATTCTTTGGCGCTCAGCCTTCTTTGTGGTCAAGCTCTCAAATCTGTACACAGCTACTAGTACACAGCTTTGACTATAGGCACTTTTGTAGGCAAAATGATGTCTTTGCTTTTTAATACATTGTCTAGGTTTGTCATAGCTTTCCATCCAAGGAGCAAGAGTTTTTTACTTTCACAGCTGTAGTAACCATCCACAGTGATTTTGGAGCCCAAGAAAATAAAATCTGTCACACTTTACTTTTTCCCCTTCTATTTGCCATAATGTGATGGCTCCAGATGTCATGATCTTAGTTTTATCTTTTTTTTTGGGGGGGGGAGTATTTATCTGATAATTAATGATACTGATCATTTATCTATTTTTATTGGCCTTTCATACATATTATTTTCTGAAGTATCTTTTCAAATTGTTTTTCACTTAAAAAATTGAGTCATCAGAATTCTTTTCATATTTTGGGCCAACCAGTCCATTCTAAAGGAGATCAGTCCTGGGGTGTTCTTTGGAAGGAATGATGCTAAAGCTGAAACTCCAGTACTTTGGCCACCTCATGCAAAGAGCTGACTGATTGGAAAAGACTCTGATGCTGGGAGGGATTGGGGTCAGGAGGAGAAGGGGACGACCGAGGATGATATGGCTGGATGGCATCACGTACTCAAGGGACGTGAGTCTGAGAAAACTCCTGGATTTGGTGATAGACAGGGAGGCCTGGCATNTGATGCTGGGAGGGATTGGGGTCAGGAGGAGAAGGGGACGACCGAGGATGATATGGCTGGATGGCATCACGTACTCAAGGGACGTGAGTCTGAGAAAACTCCTGGATTTGGTGATAGACAGGGAGGCCTGGCATGCTGCAGTTCATGGGGTCACAGAGTCAGACACGACTGACCAACTGAACTGAACTGGCATAATTATATACTTTTTGTTAAATTTTGAAAAGCACAAGAGTTCTATGAGGGAAATGTAGTTATAATTATCTTGACTTTCAGAATAGATAAACCAAGTCTTCAATAGGCAGTAGAGCACTTGTTAAGCATATGGGCTTTGGAATTAGAGAAATAGATTTAAGGGACTAGATCTGATAGATAGAGTGCCTGATGAACTATGGAATGAGGTTTATGACATTGTACAGNGCAAAGAGACTTTGATGCTGAGAGGGATTGGGGGCAGGAGGAGAAGGGGACAACAGAGGATGAGATGGCTGGATGGCATCACTGACTCGATGGACGTGAGTCTGAGTGAACTCCAGGAGTTGGTGATGGACAGGGAGGCCTGGCATGCTGCGATTCATGGAGTCGCAAAGAGTCGGACACGACTGAACGACTGAACTGAACTGAAAGTTCAAATTGTCCCTCAGCATTTACTTACAGGAATCTTAAGCAAGGTAATTGAGACTCTCTAAAACTCAGCTTTGTCACTGGTTTTCTAAAACTCAACTTTCTCACTGGTACAATGTGAAAAAAACAGTAGTATTTAAATTGGATAGTTGTGAGAATTAAATAACATAAAGGCTTACACAATTACAAGTTTCCACAAGCTATAATTAAAAGAAGAACATAAATACCAGAAAAACTGTCCATACAGATTGACACAGGTATTAAAGATAAAAATGATGATATTCAATTTTGAAAGTCATGAAGATGAATTATGGGAACCTCAAGCTTCTAGTGGTTGTTTTTAATCACCAAGGAAGGAAACTCTCTTGAAAACAAAGTCAAAAGGAAAGACATCAGTGTCAAGGAGTAGAGAAAGAGAGATTTCTGCAGATTTTATTTGCACAGCTGGCTTCAACCGTCCCTGAATCTAGATTAACACACACTGTTAGTAAAAGTCTATGACATATGCCAGTTTTGATTCAGGATTACTTGGAGAGCAGAAGGGCCACGAGAGGGCTGTCTTGTGATTATGTGATGCAGAAGAGAAACATACCAAAGAAAGGTATCAGTGTGATCTTAATCAAAAGTAATCTCTTTGATTCTCTCCATTAATCTGATGGAAGTAGACTCTTACTAGGTTTTGACCAGATCTGACTTGTCTTTCGCTTGACTATTGGCACCCCACCATACACATAAATCTACTCTGTTTAGTTAAACATGATGTATGCCTTGCACACCAGCATACGTAAGCATCTTTCCTGCCAGGCATAAGGCTTCTGTGGGCAGTATTGTGTTGTAAATTAATATTGTCATCACCTCTCAGAAAGGAAATCCTTCCCAATGTCCATATCCATTATATCTATAGAGAGTTTTATTGTTTATTGACAGACTGACTTATTTGATTACTTGAAAGAATTTTGACTGGCAGAGATGGGGGTGTAGGCTGCAGCCAGAAAAAAGCAAAACCATCAAGAGTTAAATGTGTAAGAAATCAAAAGACTGTTGCATAGTGGAAGAATAGGTAAGTGGCAAGAGTAGAAAGACTAACTGAGGAAAGGATGAAGAGAGCCCCAGATGGAAGGGTGAGGAGCCTGGAATTCCCTCACAGAATAAAGGAGAGTCACTCAGAGAGAGTGCGTTTGAGCAACAAAATGCCCTCTGCAGAGGTGTCAGACAGAGTAAAATGGCTTAATGGAGAGAATCAAGGAGGAAGGAATCACACAGAAGGCTCTGACAATAGTTTAAACAGTAAATAAGAAAAGCTTGACCAAGAGTCATAATAGTATGAATCTATAGAAGAGGTGTCTTGGGGGATGGAACTACAGATCTTGTCACATAATTTGTTATGGAAAGTACAGGAAGAATCAGAGGTGACTCCTGGGTTTGGACCAAGGTAGACTTACAGGAGATCCTGCTGGCATTCACAGGGCAAGGACTTGCAAAGATAGGACGAAATGGGTAGTTTGGAAGGAGAGAAGGATTAAGAATGATGGTAGCTTCAATGTGGACTTTTTGAGGTTGAGTTATAGGTAGGTTACTCAGGTAGCAAGCAATAGAAAATGAGTATCTGGATCAAGAAAGAGAGGTAAGGACCAGATACAGAAAATCTAGAACCATAGGCAAGGAGGTTAGGTTTTAAAAACAAGTGAAGGAAATACAGTTCTAGAATAGAAGTCACCAAACTACTGCCTGTGTGCCAAATTTGACCTGCCAACCTNAAAAGGAAAGACATCAGTGTCAAGGAGTAGAGAAAGAGAGATTTCTGCAGATTTTATTTGCACAGCTGGCTTCAACCGTCCCTGAATCTAGATTAACACACACTGTTAGTAAAAGTCTATGACATATGCCAGTTTTGATTCAGGATTACTTGGAGAGCAGAAGGGCCACGAGAGGGCTGTCTTGTGATTATGTGATGCAGAAGAGAAACATACCAAAGAAAGGTATCAGTGTGATCTTAATCAAAAGTAATCTCTTTGATTCTCTCCATTAATCTGATGGAAGTAGACTCTTACTAGGTTTTGACCAGATCTGACTTGTCTTTCGCTTGACTATTGGCACCCCACCATACACATAAATCTACTCTGTTTAGTTAAACATGATGTATGCCTTGCACACCAGCATACGTAAGCATCTTTCCTGCCAGGCATAAGGCTTCTGTGGGCAGTATTGTGTTGTAAATTAATATTGTCATCACCTCTCAGAAAGGAAATCCTTCCCAATGTCCATATCCATTATATCTATAGAGAGTTTTATTGTTTATTGACAGACTGACTTATTTGATTACTTGAAAGAATTTTGACTGGCAGAGATGGGGGTGTAGGCTGCAGCCAGAAAAAAGCAAAACCATCAAGAGTTAAATGTGTAAGAAATCAAAAGACTGTTGCATAGTGGAAGAATAGGTAAGTGGCAAGAGTAGAAAGACTAACTGAGGAAAGGATGAAGAGAGCCCCAGATGGAAGGGTGAGGAGCCTGGAATTCCCTCACAGAATAAAGGAGAGTCACTCAGAGAGAGTGCGTTTGAGCAACAAAATGCCCTCTGCAGAGGTGTCAGACAGAGTAAAATGGCTTAATGGAGAGAATCAAGGAGGAAGGAATCACACAGAAGGCTCTGACAATAGTTTAAACAGTAAATAAGAAAAGCTTGACCAAGAGTCATAATAGTATGAATCTATAGAAGAGGTGTCTTGGGGGATGGAACTACAGATCTTGTCACATAATTTGTTATGGAAAGTACAGGAAGAATCAGAGGTGACTCCTGGGTTTGGACCAAGGTAGACTTACAGGAGATCCTGCTGGCATTCACAGGGCAAGGACTTGCAAAGATAGGACGAAATGGGTAGTTTGGAAGGAGAGAAGGATTAAGAATGATGGTAGCTTCAATGTGGACTTTTTGAGGTTGAGTTATAGGTAGGTTACTCAGGTAGCAAGCAATAGAAAATGAGTATCTGGATCAAGAAAGAGAGGTAAGGACCAGATACAGAAAATCTAGAACCATAGGCAAGGAGGTTAGGTTTTAAAAACAAGTGAAGGAAATACAGTTCTAGAATAGAAGTCACCAAACTACTGCCTGTGTGCCAAATTTGACCTGCCAACCTGTTTATTACCTCTACAAAATGTTTATTTTGAAATAGTTGTAGATTCATGTCAAGTTGTAAAAATTAATAATGTGGTCCCGTATAACCTTTACTCAGTTTCCCACACTAGTACTATAAAATCTTGTAGAACCCTCATCAGAGAGTAAGATAGCTGGATGGCATCACTGATGCAATGGACATGAACCTGGGCATTCAGGAGATGGTGAGGGAGGGAGGCCTGGAGTGTTGCAGTCCATGGGGTTGCAAAGTCAGACATGACGGGGTGACTGAACAACAACAACAATATTATAACCAAGATATTGACAAAATCATAGTCTACCAATCATATTCAGATTTCCTGTTTTCCTTGCATTCATTTATGGTGGCTCAGACCGTAAAGTGTCTGTCTACGATGCGGGAGACCTGGGTTCGGTCCCTGGGTCAGGAAGATCCCCTGGAGAAGGAAATGACAATCCACTCCTGTTGCCTGGAAAATCCCATGGACAGAGGAGTCTGATAGGCTACAGTCCATGGGGTCACAAAGAGTCAGAAACAACTCTTTGTTTACTTTTAAGTGTATAATTCTATGCAATTTTATCACATGTTTAGGTTCATGTATTCACTACTTCAGTCAAGATATAGAATAGCTCCATCACTACAAAAGTCTCTTTTGTTGCCATTATATAACCATATTTACCACCCTTCTTTCCCATCTTAGCTCCTGGCAACATTATTCTATTCTCTAATTCTATAATTTTGTAATTTCAAGAATGATATATAAATGAAGTTATACAGTATGCAGTTATACAGTTATAACAGTTATACAGTTATACAATCCAGTGTTTTTCGATTGACTTTTTTTTCACTCAGCATTAGTCCCTTGAGATTTGTCCAAGTTGTTAAAAGTTAATGTCATCTTACTGGTTAGTATAAATCTACCACAATTTGTTTAACTATTTACCTGCTGAAGAACATTTGTGTTGTTTTCAACTTTTGATCAATATAAATAGAGTTGTTATGAACATTTGTGTACAGATTTTGAGGTGAATGGGTTTCCCTGATGGCTCAGTTGTGAAAAATCCACCTGTAATACAGGAGTCACAGGATACATAGGTTGGATCCCTGGGTTGGAAAGATCCCCTGGAGGAGGAATGGCAACCCACTCCAGTACTCTTGTTTGAAAAATCCTATGAACAGAGGAGCCTGGCAGGCTGCAGAACAAAGAGTCACAAGAGTTAGATATAACTGAGTAACTGAGCACACAAATTTTCATTTCTCTGACATAGATGCCCCAGAGCACAATTACTAGGTGATATGGTACTTGCATGTTTAATTTTAGGAGAAACTATAAAATTGTATTTAGAGTAGCTGTGCCATTTTTATCGGTAATGTATGAATGTTCCTATACCACTTATTTTTGTACATAAAGTTTTATTGGAACACAGCTGCACTTAGTTGTTTACATATATGTCTAGAGTTGCTTTCACAATACAAAGTGAATAGTTGTGATAGGTACCATGTGGTTCACAAAGACTTATATTTACTGTTTGATGCTCTATAGGAAATAAAGCACTTCTCTAGATATTAGTGTCTGTCTTGCTGGGCAAAAACTGGGGCTTAGAACCCTGGTGAGGTGTGGTTAGCCTAGAACAGCAGAGTAAAGAATTGAGGAATGAAGTTTGCGCTTCAAGCAAAGAGATTTATGGCTACTGAAAGTAAAAGAGACTCTTGTGCATGTCCTGAGTTGAATAATTTGCTTTAAGAAATTTCTGAAAAGTATGTTTATAGAATTGGAGAAATCCAAGACTAAGTAGGAAAGCTGGATGGAGGATTTTCTGAAGCAATAACCTACAATGGGAAGAAGTCATTGATGAAGTGCTGTGAACAAGGAGGGGATAGGAGATAGTAAAAATTAAGTTGATACCAAGGGGAATGATCACATTTATTTCATTTATTTAGTTCTAATATCATCAAGTACAAGAAGCATATTTATTTACTTTTTTTAGCTTGTTTTATTTTTATGTATTTTTTTGACAGTATAATTTTTTTAAATTGGAAGCTAATTACTTTACAATATTGTATTGGTTTTGCCATACATCAACATGAATCCACCACAGGTATACACGTGTTCCCCATCCTGAACCCCCCTCCCACCTCCCTCCCTGTATCATCCCTCTGGGTCATCCTAGTGCACCAGCCCCAAGCATCCTGTATCCTGCATCGAACCTGGACTGGCGATTTGTTTCTTATATGATATTATACATGTTTCAATGCCATTGTCCCAAATCATCCCACCCTCGCCCTCTCCCGCAGAGTCCAAAAGACTGTTCTATACATCTGTGTCTCTTTTGCTGTCTTGCATACAGGGTTATCATTACTATCTTTCTAAATTCCATATATATGCGTTTATACTGTATTGGTGTTTTTCTTTCTGGCTTACTTCACTCTGTATAATAGGCTCCAGTTACATCCACCTCATTAGAACTGATTCAAAATTTTTAAAAAATTATTGAAGCACTGTTGATTTACGATATTGTTAGTTTATTCTCATAGATTATACTACATTTGAAGTTATCATAAAATAAAGACTGTATACCGGTACTATACACTATTTTTTTGTTGCTTAACTATTTTATACATAGTAGTTTGTATCTCTTAATTTCATAGGCCTATCTTGTCCCTTACCCATTTCTCTCCCCACTGGTATCCACAAGTTTGTTTTGTATATCCTTGAGTCTATTTCTGTATATATGTGTATCACATCTTCTTTATCCATTCATCTATTGTTGGACAATTGCTTCTATATCTTGGCTTTATAAATAAGGCTGCTATGAACTGAACACTGGAGTCTTGCATCTTTTCAAGGTAGTGTTTCATTTTCTTTGGATATATACCAAGGAGCATTGCTGGAATTGCTGGATCATATATGGTAGTTCTATTTTTAGTTTTACAAAGACTCTCCATACTGTTTTCCACAGTGGCTGTACCATTTAACTGGAGAAGGAAATGGCAACCCACTCCAGTATTCTTGCCTAGAGAATTCCCATGGACTGAGGAGCCTGTTGGGGGCTACAGCCCATAGGGTTGCACAGAGTTGGACACGACTAAAGTGACTTAGCGTGTAGTGTACCATTTTATATCCTCACAACAAAAATAGCAAGATTTTAAGGGGGGAAATGGTTGGAAGTTTTAAAAAATAGTTAGAAAATGCACCCAAGTGAAACTGACACATTTGAAAAATGTATGTCTGAGGATGGAAGAAATGTAGGTGCATAGAAGTATAGTACAGATTATAGCTAGAAAGGAATAATGGCCACCATCACATGATATTCAAGTTCAGGAAGTTGATTTAAAGGATAGGCTGGAAAAAAAGATTTGAAACAGATGCTGAAATTTTGAGAAAGTTGATAGTATTGGCAATCTTATCTGTTGCCACCAAGTATTTCATTTCCAAGAAGTTACAGTTGAATTTCTTTCTATTGGATCATTATCTAACATTTTGCTTAAAATAGGTGTCATTATCTTAATTTTACAGATATGTAAAGTGGCCAGGTGGTTCTTAGAATTTGCCTGAAGTCAAAAGACAGGGAAGTAGCAAAATATATCTATAAATTCAAGCAAGTATAGCTGCTTGCTATTATTAGAAAGCCCTAAGACTCCAGGCAAAGATGATGACTAGGATGGAGAGTGAGTTTTAAGGATAACACAGATTTCACACAGCTTATGATAAAATTTCTGCATTTGAATGGGCTGATAAAGAGAGCAAAGGACACGAGCACTGATGCTTCTAGCTCCATCTCCTCCCTCCATGTTTCAGGGGTATGGCTGTAGGAATATAGAAGGCATTATCACCTGGGAAAGGCTAAGAGTTAGGAGATCAGGTGAGGCGGTATGGATGGAAGTAAAAGAACGTGCAAATGCAGAGAATCTATTTCCAAATACACGGAGCCTGCTGACTGTAGGAAATGAGTGATAGGACAAAAGAGCGCCTTGAGAAGATAGATCCTGTCCAGATGGAAACCCTGCACCCCGCAAGTCGCTTTCTTCCTCTTCTACTCTTGTATACTGGCCTGAGATGTATTAACATCAGAATTATGCTTCCAACTGCTCTACTCTTGATCAGTTCTGAAGTCAGAGGACCTCTGAAAACTCATATGACTTTATTATTCTGCTAAATCACATCAGCTTGTTTAAAATAACGCTGATGTCAGGTATCCTGGGTACATACTCATGTTGAAGAGTATCCATTTGTTTTCTGTATTCTGAAGCATTAAAACAAAACAATAACATTATGTTCTTTGCACTCATCACCATCTTCTCTAGAACCTTCTTTCAAGTCACTGTTACTTTGGGGAAAGGTCTGTGTTTTGTTTGGCTATTTTGTGATTTTCCCACACCCATAATCAGATTTATTTACAAGCGTCTCACAATTTCTTTCAAGCCCTCAGCCCATGGTTTATGTAACCTGTGTGGTTACATCAGAAAGATGGCCCAGGAAACATAAAGGAGCAGAGAACAAAGTAGAACACTAATCTATAGACAATTAAAGAGGGGGCTACTTAAGAGCTAGCATGGCAGCTGAAAGCTCTCCAAAGGGCTTTTGGGTTCATAAGGATGACCTCAGATAAATTTGGCAGATGGCCAAATACTAAGAACTGAGCAAGCATTTTAGTTGCTTTCTCTCTCTCTTATTCATTCAATAGATTTCAAAAAACATATGAATGATTAATTCAGTCTCAAGAGGCTGGTTGTGATCTAATTCACTGAAGCTGTCTGCAAAACAAAAAAGAAATTCTAGCAAGGTTAAAATAAAATGGCACATTTGTTTGATTTCTCCTTTTGGTTTCCAACTTGGTAATATCTGTACTATTTAAATGCATCCTCATATCTTGGAAATAAAAAAGATGATGATGGCAAAAAAGTGGCCAAAAAAAAAAAGCGGCAAAAAGTGGCAAAACCACTACAATGGCAGTGGTTCTCAGAATGCGCATGGCATTTAATTTTACTTTAAGTAACAACATGGACTTTGGTTTTTTGGACATGATTAAAACACCCAACCCTGGAGGAGGGTATGACAACCCACTTCAGTATTCTTGCCTGGAGAATCCCATGGACAGAGGAACCTGGCGGGCTACAGTCCATNTTGGTTTTGCCATACATCAACATGAATCCACCACAGGTATACACGTGTTCCCCATCCTGAACCCCCCTCCCACCTCCCTCCCTGTATCATCCCTCTGGGTCATCCTAGTGCACCAGCCCCAAGCATCCTGTATCCTGCATCGAACCTGGACTGGCGATTTGTTTCTTATATGATATTATACATGTTTCAATGCCATTGTCCCAAATCATCCCACCCTCGCCCTCTCCCGCAGAGTCCAAAAGACTGTTCTATACATCTGTGTCTCTTTTGCTGTCTTGCATACAGGGTTATCATTACTATCTTTCTAAATTCCATATATATGCGTTTATACTGTATTGGTGTTTTTCTTTCTGGCTTACTTCACTCTGTATAATAGGCTCCAGTTACATCCACCTCATTAGAACTGATTCAAAATTTTTAAAAAATTATTGAAGCACTGCTGATTTATGATATTGTTAGTTTATTCTCATAGATTATACTACATTTGAAGTTATCATAAAATAAAGACTGTATACCGGTACTATACACTATTTCTTTGTTGCTTAACTATGTTATACATAGTAGTTTGTATCTCTTAATTTCATAGGCCTATCTTGTCCCTTACCCATTTCTCTCCCCACTGGTATCCACAAGTTTGTTTTGTATATCCTTGAGTCTATTTCTGTATATATGTGTATCACATCTTCTTTATCCATTCATCTATTGTTGGACAATTGCTTCTATATCTTGGCTTTATAAATAAGGCTGCTATGAACTGAACACTGGAGTCTTGCATCTTTTCAAGGTAGTGTTTCATTTTCTTTGGATATATACCAAGGAGCATTGCTGGAATTGCTGGATCATATATGGTAGTTCTATTTTTAGTTTTACAAAGACTCTCCATACTGTTTTCCACAGTGGCTGTACCATTTAACTGGAGAAGGAAATGGCAACCCACTCCAGTATTCTTGCCTAGAGAATTCCCATGGACTGAGGAGCCTGTTGGGGGCTACAGCCCATAGGGTTGCACAGAGTTGGACACGACTGAAGTGACTTAGCGTGTAGTGTACCATTTTATATCCTCACAACAAAAATAGCAAGATTTTAAGGGGGGAAATGGTTGGAAGTTTTAAAAAATAGTTAGAAAATGCACCCAAGTGAAACTGACACATTTGAAAAATGTATGTCTGAGGATGGAAGAAATGTAGGTGCATAGAAGTATAGTACAGATTATAGCTAGAAAGGAATAATGGCCACCATCACATGATATTCAAGTTCAGGAAGTTGATTTAAAGGATAGGCTGGAAAAAAAGATTTGAAACAGATGCTGAAATTTTGAGAAAGTTGATAGTATTGGCAATCTTATCTGTTGCCACCAAGTATTTCATTTCCAAGAAGTTACAGTTGAATTTCTTTCTATTGGATCATTATCTAACATTTTGCTTAAAATAGGTGTCATTATCTTAATTTTACAGATATGTAAAGTGGCCAGGTGGTTCTTAGAATTTGCCTGAAGTCAAAAGACAGGGAAGTAGCAAAATATATCTATAAATTCAAGCAAGTATAGCTGCTTGCTATTATTAGAAAGCCCTAAGACTCCAGGCAAAGATGATGACTAGGATGGAGAGTGAGTTTTAAGGATAACACAGATTTCACACAGCTTATGATAAAATTTCTGCATTTGAATGGGCTGATAAAGAGAGCAAAGGACACGAGCACTGATGCTTCTAGCTCCATCTCCTCCCTCCATGTTTCAGGGGTATGGCTGTAGGAATATAGAAGGCATTATCACCTGGGAAAGGCTAAGAGTTAGGGGATCAGGTGAGGTGGTATGGATGGAAGTAAAAGAACGTGCAAATGCAGAGAATCTATTTCCAAATACACGGAGCCTGCTGACTGTAGGAAATGAGTGATAGGACAAAAGAGGGCCTTGAGAAGATAGATCCTGTCCAGATGGAAACCCTGCACCCCGCAAGTCGCTTTCTTCCTCTTCTACTCTTGTATACTGGCCTGAGATGTATTAACATCAGAATTATGCTTCCAACTGCTCTACTCTTGATCAGTTCTGAAGTCAGAGGACCTCTGAAAACTCATATGACTTTATTATTCTGCTAAATCACATCAGCTTGCTTAAAATAACGCTGATGTCAGGTATCCTGGGTACATACTCATGTTGAAGAGTATCCATTTGTTTTCTGTATTCTGAAGCATTAAAACAAAACAATAACATTATGTTCTTTGCACTCATCACCATCTTCTCTAGAACCTTCTTTCAAGTCACTGTTACTTTGGGGAAAGGTCTGTGTTTTGTTTGGCTATTTTGTGATTTTCCCACACCCATAATCAGATTTATTTACAAGCGTCTCACAATTTCTTTCAAGCCCTCAGCCCATGGTTTATGTAACCTGTGTGGTTACATCAGAAAGATGGCCCAGGAAACATAAAGGAGCAGAGAACAAAGTAGAACACTAATCTATAGACAATTAAAGAGGGGGCTACTTAAGAGCTAGCATGGCAGCTGAAAGCTCTCCAAAGGGCTTTTGGGTTCATAAGGATGACCTCAGATAAATTTGGCAGATGGCCAAATACTAAGAACTGAGCAAGCATTTTAGTTGCTTTCTCTCTCTCTTATTCATTCAATAGATTTCAAAAAACATATGAATGATTAATTCAGTCTCAAGAGGCTGGTTGTGATCTAATTCACTGAAGCTGTCTGCAAAACAAAAAAGAAATTCTAGCAAGGTTAAAATAAAATGGCACATTTGTTTGATTTCTCCTTTTGGTTTCCAACTTGGTAATATCTGTACTATTTAAATGCATCCTCATATCTTGGAAATAAAAAAGATGATGATGGCAAAAAAGTGGCCAAAAAAAAAAAGCGGCAAAAAGTGGCAAAACCACTACAATGGCAGTGGTTCTCAGAATGCGCATGGCATTTAATTTTACTTTAAGTAACAACATGGACTTTGGTTTTTTGGACATGATTAAAACACCCAACCCTGGAGGAGGGTATGACAACCCACTTCAGTATTCTTGCCTGGAGAATCCCATGGACAGAGGAACCTGGCGGGCTACAGTCCATAGGACCGTACATAGTCAGACACAACTGAAGCCACTGAGCACCAGCGACNACACCCAACCCTGGAGGAGGGCATGACAACCCATTTCAGTATTCTTGCCTGGAGAATCCCATGGACAGAGGAACCTGGCGGGCTACAGTCCATAGGACCGTACATAGTCAGACACAACTGAAGCCACTGAGCACCAGCGACTGAGGGTATGCAAGACCCTCAAAGCATTGTTCCCCCTTCTAGTCTTTGTTGCTTGATTTTCTATAATTGATTAATGGGTGTAATAATCCCAATTCTAATATTAAATAAAGACAAGAAGGTAAAGAGACACATGTGTGCCCTGAAAAATAGATTTATGTAAAACTTTTTTTTTCTTTTTTCCTCTCCTTCTTTTCTTTCCTTCTTTGCGTATTTCTTTCCTTCCTTCCTCTTTCCCTCCCATCCATTCTTCTTTTATTCTTTCCTTCCTTTGTTTTTTTTGTAGTCACAGAGAAGGTGGGCATCTAAGAATTTTCTACAGTGAATGTGTGCCTCCAGTTTCCAGTGCTGAGCCTTCTTGTAAACTCATAAATATGGGACTGTTAAGAAACCCATGTATTCCTAACTGAGAGGAAACAAAGAAAAAACTGAGGGACCTGGCTCTAAGCTTCACATAATCTATTGCAGAAAAATTAAGAGGATGAAACTCTTCAATTTAAGAAACAATAAACAAATGACAGTGGCTGACAGGGTTATTAAAAAAGCAATTTGGGGATGAAAATGGGAATATACTTAGATTATATAATAGTTTCAATATTATTGCATAGTCTCTTTTTCATTTCTCAGAATTTATCACTCACATTTTTCTAGCTTATAAATAATTCAATTTTGATTAGTTAAAATGTGCTAGGTAAATTAAATCAGCTATGCAAATTCATTAAACATTTGAGATATATTATTGATATTTCCTGCTTCATCAGTTTGAGGAATAAAATAGAAAAACATTCTTTTATATTCAAATTACAATAACTCTTAGCNTAAATAATTTAATTTTGATTAGTTAAAATGTGCTAGGTAAATTAAATCAGCTATGCAAATTCATTAAACATTTGAGATATATTATTGATATTTCCTGCTTCATCAGTTTGAGGAATAAAATAGAAAAACATTCTTTTATATTCAAATTACAATAACTCTTAGCCAAGTTCCTTTTTTCTGGGCTCCTTACTAGACCCTCAAGGTAGTTATATAGACTCAAGATATCTATATAGACTTGAAAATTGACTCTTCACATGGCCAGCTGCACCTGCTTGCTCAGAGAAGAGGAGCCGGATGAGCCCCAATGAAACCATATTAAAGACAAAAGAAAGAGTGAAACTCTCAGTGTTCCACTTGAATCTCCCATAGGCATAGCCATTTTGTGCTAAATACCACGTTCTCATTATCACTATAAACATTCCTATAGATAGAGGCATGTAGCATTTGGCATCAAAGATAGCATTTAAATCCATCCATTATTCCCACAACATTTAGTGTATCTATGTTAAGAACAAACAAACAAACAAAAATATAAATTAGTATTCTAACCAGCACAACATTTTAAAGCAATTTTGCACTAATTAAAACAAATAAAATAAGAGTAACACACACACACACCAATTAGTATCCTACATTTGAGGTTTCTGCATGCACACAGGAAAACAAAATAGAAGGATTCAGTATTATTTTTAGATAAGAAAGCATAGGATGTTACAGGGTTTTCTGGGGTCAGGGGAAAGGCTCAAAAGCAAGCTCCTCACATGATGTCCTGCAGATGAATCTGCATCCCCAAGCAGCTCTTACCCCAGACCTGAATTCTTTCAACAGGGGAAGCCCTTTATGGCATAAGCAGTGGTAGCTCTGTAAGTCTTGGATTGCTCATTGCCTTCTACAAGGCACACAGAAATCTTGTGTGACAATATCAGATTCTGGGAATTGCACCCCTACTCTTTGGTTGTAAGGCTTCTAAACTGTCTGATTAGGAAGCCGCAGTTTCTCTTCTGATATGACCTATGGTAGAGGTGTAAGCCTTGAAACTGTAGCCATGTGACTTGGCACTATGACTTTGGCCAAGATTTTAGAAACTGGCTTTGCCATAAGACTGGCAAGCTAGTAGCTACATGTCACCATGTTAACACCAGCCATGCCCTGGGAATGTGGAAGAAAGTCTGGGGAACTTGATATCAAGTATATTTGTTGACCAGGCAAATTGGGTTATACAAAGCTTCCACTGAACTTTGAAGGAATTCAGTTCATATTCTGAAAGACCATCCTGCAGGCAATCTTAGACAAGTTATTGCTTAATACTAAGTACACCTTCCAAAGATAGCTTCTAATAATATGACATATTTTATTATGGTGGTATAAGTTAACAACTTGTACGTATGACTGTACTCATTTTCAGTCAAAGACAGTGCAGTCATGGACGTCATTGTAGGAGATTCTGAAAGTAGGTCAGTACTGACTAGATGACTAATTCTAGGGTGCAGATAATATTTACCCAAAACAGACAGGGTACTGCCATTTATAAAATACCCTAGAGAAGTACATTATCAAGTCCAGAGAAAGAAGACTGCACCCTTGGCTCAGGCAAAGATTAAGCAAAGGTCAACTAGTTTCCAAGGCCTTTTCCATGACTGAGGAAACTTAAAGGCAGGGGTGGCTGTACTGTACCTTGTTTATCCTTTTGAGAACTGTTTGTTGCTGTTGTTGTTGTTTAGTCACTAAGTCATGTCTGAGTCTTTTGTTATCCCATGGGCTGTAGGCTGCCAGGCTCCTCTATTCTTGGGATTTCCCAGGCAAGAATACTGGAGTGGGTTGCCGTTTCCTTCTCCAGGGAATCTTCCCTACCCAGGGATCAAACCCACATCTCCTGCTTGCCAGGCAGTTTCTTTACCATTGAGCCACCAAGGAAACCCTTTGGTGTTTCATTACTGGTTATTGTTTTCACTGGTCTGTACTGGTGGTACGTCTCTTCAGAGACCAGCAAAAGGACTGGAATCAGGGTAATTACATTAACAGGCACTGAACTGATTGCCATCTCTCCTCTTATCACTTCTGGTACTGGATGGCAGGTCTATCTTCATGCCATGCTAGCTGAGGAAGCTCATCATGTGGTGGAAACACATGATGTGGTGGAAACACAATCTTATATTTTTTGGTGTTCCATTACCAAACTCAATAGTAACAGAGTTGTCCATCCAGTACTTGAATTATACATGGAAGCATCTGCTGTTGAACACACTGTATCTCTGCATCAACCTCTGATCCACGCAATGACTTGAGTGTCAAGGAAGTGTTAGCTAGTATCCCCTGGTCAAGGATCCTGTTTGGGAGCCCTCTTTATCCCTCTCTGTCTTATAGATTGGTCCTTATAGTTTCCTAATATTTCCTTTATCTTATACCAGCTAGTCAGTCCTTCAGTGAAAAACTGCTGGGTTATCTCCACTGTCTCTGTGTGTATATACATNGTAACAGAGTTGTCCATCTAGTACTTGAATTGTACATGGAGGCATCTGCTGTTGAACACACTGTATCTCTGCATCAACCTCTGATCCACGCAGTGACTCTGGAGTGTCAAGGAAGTGTTAGCTAGTATCCCCTGGTCACGGATCCTATTTGGGAGCCCTCTTTATCCCTCTCTGTCTTATAGATTGGTCCTTATAGTTTCCTAATATCTCCTTTATCTTATACCAGCTAGTCAGTCCTTCAGTGAAAAACTGCTGGGTTATCTCCACTGTCTCTGTGTGTATATACATGTGTGAATGTATGCAGTTTATCAGGGGGCATGATTCAATATCCTCCTTAACAGACCTCACTCCTTTCTAAGTGACTCTTTCTAAGGACCTTATTAACAACCTAAGGATTCAGTATAGGTTTTCTTATTTATTATGTGAAATTTTCCCATTTCTCAGGACTTCATTAACTAATCCTAAAATGTAGTCATGCTTCCCAAAGTAGACATCCTTAATAGTTAGCCTACCTGTCAGGTGGTACTTTCATCCCTAATACTCTTGTTTACACTAGAGATCCATTGTTGGTTTTTGGTCAGATGCTTAGGATAGTTGTCATGGAAACAAAGGCAAATAACCAAGGGGCACTCTCAAAAAGCATTTTACCCAGTGTCACTGGGTAAAATCCAATGTCAAGAGAAGTAGCAGATAAGTGAGGCCCTATTGTACCTTACGTCCTCAGGCTGAGCACAAGATCAAACAAAGCTGAGTATCAGACTCTGGGCAGGAGACCCTAACTCTTGATCTAGGGAACTTTCAAGTTGCATGGGGAAAAAAAAAAAGCACAAGCACATGCTAGTGTGATGAGGGACCAGGATATAATAATCACATAGCCTGGTAAAATCATGTCCTTGACCATATTCTGCCAGCTCAACTTTCATGTTTGTGGTGAGAAACAGCCCCTGCTCTGACATGATCAAGGGACCAGCTCAAGCCTTGCAGTTGCAGTTATATGACATATATATATATATATATATATATATATATATA
>SJYW01028922.1:481187-505533 GCA_006410735.1 Raphicerus campestris | reverse complement strand
CATAGCAGATTCAGAACAGGAAAAACATGTCAAGAGTAGTCAGTGACAAGACCAAAGTAACATAGCTGAAACCAAGTAACCCCCTTGGACTAATTTGGATGCTCAAGGATTCCAACATAAATGAAATTCAATCTTGGATTCAATTACATATGAAGAAGAGAATTTAGTACTGAGACCAATGTGAACTGAAAATAATTCAGGTAGAAAAACTTATTTTGAAACTGTATTTTTAAAAAATCATTGCAGAACCATCAGTTTAGTTTACTGGAACTGCTCTAGGACATGACTTACAGGAGCATCATTTTTGGTGAGGATTGTGGGTCTCCCAGTCCTCTCCTCCCTCTCCCCACTTATTTGAAGATTTGGGCATAGTACACAAGTTGTTGCTGTTGTTCAGTTGCTCAGTTGTGTCCGACTCTGTGACCCCATGGACTGTAGCAAGCCAGGCTTCCCTGTCCTTCCCCATCTCATGGAGCTTGCTCAAACTCATGCCTATTGACTCAGTGATGCCATCCAACCATCACATCCTCTTTCATCCCCTTTTCTTCCTACTTTCAGTCTTTCCCAGCATCAAGGTCTTTTCTAATGAGTCAGATTTTCACATCAGGGGGTCAAAGTAGGAACTTTAGTTTCAGCATCAGTCCTTCTAATGAATATTCAGGACTGATTTCCTTTAGGATTGATTAGTTTGATCTCCTTGCAAGGGAGAGTCCAAGGGATTCTCAAGAGTATTCTCCAACACCGGAGTTCAAAAGCATCAATTCTTTGGCGCTCAGCCTTTCTTATGGATCAACTCTCACATCCATACATGACTACTGGAAAAACCATAGCTTTGATTATAGGCACCTTTGTCAGCAAAGTAATGTCTCTGCTTTTTAATATGTTGTCTAGGTTTGACATGGCTTTTCTTTATCTGCAGTGATTTTGGAGCCGAAGAAAATAAAGTTTCTCACTGTTTCTCCATTGTTTCCCCATGAAGTGATACGGCCAGATGCCATGATCTTAGATTTTTAAATGTTGAGTTTTTTTTTCCCAGCTTTTTGACTCCTCTTTCACCTTCGTCAAGAGGCTCTTTAGTCCCTCTTTGCTTTCTGCCGTAAGAGTGGTGTCATCTGCATACCTAAGGTTATCGATATTTATCCTGGCAATCTTGTACTTCATCCAGCCCAGCATTTCACATGTTGTACTCTGTATAGAAGTTAAATAAGCAGGATGACAATATATAGCCTTGACGGACTCCTTTCCCAATTTTGATCCAGTCCGTTATTCCATGTCTGGTTCTAACTGTTGCCTCTTCACCTGCATATGGGTTTCTCAGGAGGCCGATAAGGTTGTCTGGTATTCCCATCTCGTAAAGAATTTTCCACAGTTTGCTGTGGTCTACACAGTCAAAGGCTCTGGCATAGTCGATGAAGCAGAATTAGATGTTTTTATGGAATTCTCTTTCTTTTTCTATCATCCAACGGATGTTGGCAATTTGATCTCTGGTTCCTCTGCCCTTTCTAAATCCAGGTTGCACATCCTGAAGTTCCTGGTTCACATATTATTGAAGGCTCACTTGGAGAATTTTGAACATTTCTTTGCTAGTGTGTGAAATGAGTGCAATTTTGCTGTAGTTTGAACATTCTTTGGCACTGCCCTTCTTTGGGGTTGGAATGAAAACTGACCTTTTCCAGTTCTGTGGCCACTCCTAAGCTTTCCAAATTTGCTGGCATATTGAGTGCAGCACTATTACAACATCATCTTTTAGGATTTGAAATAGCTCAACTGGAATTCTATCACCTCCACTAGCTTTGTTCATAGTAATGGTTCCTAAAGACCCCTTGACTTCAGACTCCAGGATATCTGGCTTGAGGTGAGTGATCACACCACTGTGGTAAAATCTGGGTCATTAAGATCTTTTTGTATAGTTTCTCTGTGTATTGTTGCCACCTCTTCTTAATATCTGTCACTTCTGTTAGGTTTGTACCATTTGTGTCCTTTATTGTGCCCATCTCTGCATGAAATATTACCTTGGTATGTCTGATTTTCTTGAAGATATCTCTAGTCTTTCCCATTCTATTGTTTCAAAGCCCTTCTCCAGTGGAAGCTCTTAAAACTTATGCATTTGGGTCTCTTCATTACACTGAATTATGAAATATCATACATTTTTCATAAAATTATTTTCTTTAAAGTATCATTTAGGGAAGGTTGGCATCCTGTCTCCCTCTTCACACCTAGCCTCTATGTGCCATCTCACATACCTTTTAAAAAGTCACACAAAAAGTTTGCTGAGCATATCTATAATGTCAAAATATTAAGGAAGAATGTTTTCCCTAATTAAGAAGAGAAAATTGTTTTAAAACACATTAACACAAACATTAATATGCTTCCTACCACTGCAAATATTAACTCATGTTGAAAGAGAAATAAGCAAAGGTGCTTCTGGATTGGAGATTGGTAAACTCCCAAAGTAGGCTGATCAAGACAGGCTTCATCGAGAGGCTGGGACAGCTACTTAACTCAGTCCCCTTGCCTCTCTTGATCCAGAACTCTGATATCTCTTAACCAGTGGCTGGCACTGGCCTGAAGATGTCTTAATTAAGTGTTTCATGCAACTTCTAAAGCATTTAGGGTTTTCGTTTTTTCATCTTCAGTTTTCCTGTACTATAGACTGGCTTTTTCATATATTTCTCCATTTAACTTGTTATGGTATAGCACCTAATTCTTTCAGGGGTGTGTGTGTGTGTGTGTGTGTGTGTGTGTGTGCATGCATGTCTGGGTCTAAACTCCCCATGACATCATGCAGTGCTTGGTGCCATGGTCCACTTATTAACTCACCCCAATTCCCTAACAGTAGCAAATGGGAAATGGTAGTTTTGTAATGGCCATTATACTGAAGCCGGGCAGCAGTGCTCTGGATCTGAATCTGGACTCCACTGCTTGCTAGATGTGTAACTTCCAGGGGTTATTTATCTTCAGTTTTCTCATTACCTGTGATGAGTAAACCTTTTAACTTTAAACAATGCCTGACACTATTAGGGTGAAGTGAGCAAAGTATTATTTGCATGGGGTACACAATTTAAGGGTGCACCAAAAATCTTAGTAATCAAGATAAATAACAGTTTAATGTTTTAAAGATCTCAAAAGGTCAGTGATGACTGGTTAATAGATAATCTGAGTCCACAGTGGAATTCTCAGGATTCACAGTTTTTTCAGGATCTGAAAGATAGTCGCTCTGACTCAGGCATTTATAGTCACTTTACAAAGCAGATGCATTCATCAGTTGTGGTAACACTAGTCGCTACTAAAAGTAAAAGATCACCCCACAGTTATTAAGTCAGTGGTTCCATGTAGACCTTAGCCACTTGTGGGATTGCGGGGGATGCTCAAACATATGTATTTCTTTGGAACCCCCTTAATATTAGTACACCCAGATAAATCCTAGACTGCTCCTGTGCAATCATGCTTGCTTTTTCTCTGTAAATGAAACCATATAGAATTTCACCCTAGAAAATCTTCTAATTATTTCTTCCCACGACAATGTTAAATCACAGACAATGGCTTCTGGAGGCAATGTGATCTCTAAGTGCACAGAGAAAATTCTGGATCATCAATTGGCAATAGTGTATCAGCAGGTTCTCTCATTGCTTTATGACTTTAGAATGTATAGCTGTTTGAAATAAAAGAATACCCCCAACCCCCTACCTCTTCCCAAAGGCAGGCTGCCTTTTCCCCTCTCCTTCCTTCAAGGAAAATTAAATGAAGACAGCTAACGAGCAGTTTTATTTTCTTTCAGCAAAGGTCAGCAATCCCACAGCAGCAAATTAATCCCAATTAGTAATGATATTTTGTCTTGATAAATGATGACACATTTGATTTACTGTGTTTCCAGGATGCAGGCAGCAAATGTTAATGATTTGCTTTGCTGGGAATTTATATTCTTGCTCATTTCCCATTTGCTGATCAGTTGCAGCTCATGAAGACTTGGCTGCTTCAACTAATGAACTGAGGGCCTCACAGGAATAATGGTGTGTTCTGCAGCTCTAATTTTTTTTTTATCCCATCTGTAGAGATGCAGGTTCCTTTCAGAAAATATCTCTGGCAGCCAGGAAAGAGTGGTTATGATCATATCAATGTCACTTGTAATTTGTATTTCACTTGTTTAATGGCATCCTCAATAAATGAAGCTTTCTGTAGAGAACAAAACTAATTATGGCAAATTCAGCATTTGTGTGTGTGTGTATAGAAGGAGAGAATTAATGAATAGAAACATACCTAGTCTTTCCTCATTTCCTTAAAATATTCTGATAGCGATGATATGGTTTACATAATGATTTATCTACCCACCTGGTATGGTTTTAAATTAGACCAGAAAGGGTGTTTTCTGGAGGTCTTCATAACTGAACATGCCATCCTTTTGCTCCCAGTAAATGCAGACATAAGTCAGATGTTTTCTCTCCCCTCCACCCCCCTTTCCTGCTGGGAGCAGTCAGTACTCTGGGGATTGCCAAAGGCACTTTGCGTCCTCACAAAGGCTACCTGGCTATCCCCATGAAGCTGTGCAAATCAGGCTGTGAACATTCTGGGACCAGCACCTGCCTTCCAAGCATTACCAAAAATTCAAGCCAACAGGAAGCCCTGGGGTAGGTTGACTTTTCCACCTCTGAAAGGCTGATATGCCTTTCACACATCAGATATAATCTTTGCTACAGAAAACTGCTGCAACTGGCTGCAACCCCAGGCAGGCTGGCCTCCTAGTTGTTCACAGGACACTGTGAAAATGAAATATGTGGGATCATTACCCACCCTCATTTAAGAGCTGCAAATGTCAGAAGCCCTGTTAGCATCTCCTTCAGAGGAGTGGATGTTTTCCTCTCATTCTTAATCATTGTTCTTAGCATCAACTAATATAAAATCAATAAACTTCACTCTCCTTGCTTAAGGGGACACTTGTTATTATGGTAAATTACTAGGTCCACTATATGTATCTTCCATTCCTCTTTTCTTCCCTGAGGCTTCTATTCTACCACTCTCTTCCTGACCCAATAGGTTTTTCACTCTGGAATGGAATCGACATTCTTTACTGTCTCTGAAATGCAAATGGTTGGTGACATTTGACTATGGTTTCAAAGTGTGATGATTTGGACTGGCTCTGGGAAAATAATTCATTGTGTGTGTGTGTGTGTGTGTGTGTGTGTGTGTGTGTGTGTGTGTGTTTGCTAGACAACTTGCCTATTTCAGCATTGTGCCCTGCTTTTCAGGGAGATATGATATATACATTTTTTTTTCCTTATTTTTCCCACAGTGTCTAGGAGAGAATTAGTTCCCTCCATTTGTCTAAGTCTTCTGGGAAGTAAACACCTAGATGCAATTAAATGTGCAGAGATTTTACAAGAGGAAATGCTTATGTGAAAAGATATAAGGAGACAGCAAGAGGAGGATAGGACCACCACAGGTTCTTATAACACCAGTGTTTTCAAGTTTCTCTCATAGTGAGCATGGTATAGGATTCAATTATCCTACAGCTTCACTACTGCACCTAAGTAAATCAGGGTATCCCAGTGCTACTTTTCAGGGGAAATACCACTTATTCTAGCGGACAAGAGCAGAGATGCAGATTGGGGTTCAAAGGAGTCATAATCCTTTTAATCCTCTACCCTCGATTTGGGATAGAACTTTACATTTTACCAAAGCAGTTTCATACACATTATTGCTTTTGATTCTGACAATAAAATATGAAGTCAGTATTATTCTTGTTAGTCAAAAATGCATAAGCTAAGTTAACCCATGAGAAAACATCAAAAACCCTATTGAGGAACATTTTAGAAAATATTTTCAAAAATATTAAGGTCATGAAAGACAAAGACTGGAGAAGATTTCAAAAGTTATAAGATTTGACAGCTAAAAACAAACTGAGATCATGGACTGGATCCTATCCTCCCTTGCCACCGTCACATACACACCCCACAAAAATTTTCCTCTAAAAGGCATTTTAGGATACTTGGAAAAATCTGAACTTTTCTTAGGTTAGATAATTAATTGCATTATTTTGTAATTTTTTGTGTATATGTGATAGAATGTTCTTGTCTGAAGGAAATACACATGAAAATATTTAGGGGTAAAGAGACATCTTGGCCATAACCTGCTCTCACACGGATCAGAGAAATGTTACATAGGCACACAGAATGATAAAGCAAATGTGATTCAGAAAAAGTTAGTATTTGAAGAAATCTGTCTGAGTGGTGTACAGTGTGTGTGTCTATGATCATTTTCTGTACTATTTTTGTAACTTTTTTCTTAGTCTGAAATTATTTTGAAATAATTTTCAAAGCTATACCCTAAAAAATATGAAATAAACAAGGCAGTTCCCATGCCGAATTTTATAGGCAAGCAAATTTGACTCAGAGAAGTCATTCAGCCATGTCCAACTCTTTGTGACCCCACGAACTGTAACCTACTAAACACCTCCATCCATGGGATTTTCCAGGCAAGAATACTGGAGTGGGTTGCCATTTCCTTCTCCAGAGGATCTTCCCAACCCAGGAATTGAACCCAGGTCTCCCGCATTGCAGGCAGAAGTTTGGCTCAAGGAGAGTAAATAAAAGTCTTGACTTTTTTGCTCAATAGATCAGTGTCAGACTGAAAACTTCAGACTCACCTCCTATCCCAGTGATTTTTTCACAAGCCAAGCACATCATCCCTATGTACAGGAAGCTGCAAAATGACTTGACTCGAGTCCATAGCCCTGCCTTCCTAGTGTTTCTGTTGCAGTGCCTTAGCTTGTATGGCACACTGTGTGTGTGATCAGTTGCTCAGTCANATAAAAGTCTTGACTTTTTTGCTCAATAGATCAGTGTCAGACTGAAAACTTCAGACTCACCTCCTATCCCAGTGATTTTTTTCACAAGCCAAGCACATCATCCCTATGTACAGGAAGCTGCAAAATGACTTGACTCGAGTCCATAGCCCTGTCTTCCTAGTGTTTCTGTTGCAGTGCCTTAGCTTGTATGGCACACTGTGTGTGTGATCAGTTGCTCAGTCATATTTGACTCCTTGTGACCCCATGTACCTGCATACTAATACCTCCAACATTGTTTTATCCCTTGAAATCAATTCCCCTCTTCATACTTCTGTTCTAACATTTCTTATTTCCTCATGCTGGAATCCCTGTCTTTGTTTTATGTCTGGTACCCTTTCTTTGTTTTCCAAAGGCCTTATTTACTCCAAAAATCCCCCTGGGGACTTAATTCCCATTGCCTAAAACACAGTCTCTGGGAACAGTTTGACCTTCAAGACCTCACTGGACCCTGCCTGGACCATCGGCTCCTGCGTTTGATAGTTACTGAAATAATCAGTTTCCCAGGTCCCAGATATCTCTTGCTTGGCTGTCTTTTCAGAAACCCAGTTTCATTATGATTGCTCTCCCCTGGGTTCCATGATAACCACAAAGCATAGTCCTTTTTCAGTGTGACTCTCTTATTGGAAAGCTGAATTTGCATCTGATTCATTCTTCCCTTGAAGCCCAGCTTTAGTCTCATATATCCATCCTTTAAAAGTTTCCTTGGCCACCTCTGTGCTTATTATACCTCCCATTCAAATAGCTTGGTGTACGCTCACCTATTCTGCATTTTAGAGGTTACTGTGTGTTGGCAGCATTCTTTCTCCTGCGTAAAGCTTGTCCTCTATCCTTTTCGGGACAATATGATGAGAGGAAATCTAGGCTTAGGAGACAGTACTGCTCCTAACTGTATTGTCTTGCACAAGTCACTTAACACCTCTGGACCTCAGATTTCTAATCTAGAGAAGAGAGAGAGAGTTGGATTAAAGAATCTCTAAGATTTCTCTTATCACAAAAATTCATGAAATTTTGGTCTTTTCAGTGTCTAAAAGTACTCAATAATATGATTCTTACTTCGCAAGGGATTTATTATTGTCAGAAGGTCAGGCAATGGAGTGTCTCTCTGGGAGCCCACTAGCATTTGTATCAGCCTATTAGAAATCTAGAATTTTGGGCCCCATTCCAGACCTACCAAATCAAAACAAATTTTTTTAATTTTTTAAATTGAAGTATAGTTGGTGTACAATATTCTGGAAGTTACAGGTACACTACATAGTGATTCACAATTTTTAAAGGTGATATTCCATTTAGAGTTATAACAAAATATTGACTATATTTCCTGTGTTGTACAATACATCCTTGTAGCTTATATATTTTGTGTATGATAGTTCATACCTCTTAATGCCCTACCCTCTCTTGCTCCTTCCCCTTTCCCACTTCCCACTGGTTACTGCTAGCTTGTTCTATATCTGTGCATCTGTTTCTTTTATGTTATATTCACTAGCTTTTAATTTAAAAAATTCCACATATCCATGATATCATACATTATTTGTCTTTCTCTGTCTGATAGCATAATACCCTCCAAGTTCGTCCACATTGTTGGCAATGGCAAAAGTTTGTTATTTTTGTGGCTAAGTAGTATTCCACTGTGTGTGTACATGTGTATTTTTTCTTCTTTATCAGTGATCTGCTGCTTCCATCCCTTAGCAATTGTATATAATGCTGCTATGAAAATTGGGGTACATTCATCGTTTCAAATTAATGTTCTCACCTTTTTTTGAAATTACACATGGGAGTGAGATTGCTGGGTCATATGGTACTTTAGTTTTTAGTTTTCTAAGGAACCTCCACACTTTTTCCCACAGTGGCTGCATCAACTTACATTCCTACCAGCAGTGTTCAAGGGTTCTATTTTCTCCACATTCTCACCAATATTTGTTGTTTTTATTCTTTTTGATGATAACCAATTTGGCAGATGTGAGGCTATATCTCCTTCTGGTTTTAATTTGCTTTTCTCTGATGATTAGGGACGTTGAGCATCTTTTTGTGAACCTATTGGCCATCTTCATGTCCTCTTTGGAAGGATATCCAGCTCTCCTGCTCATCTTTTAATTGTATGAGCTGTTTATATATTTTGGTTATTAACCCCTTATGAGTCATATCATTTGTAAATATTTTCTCTGAATCAAAATCTTTTGATGAAATGGCTAAGTGTTACATGTGTGCATTACATTTTGAGAAGTAGTGCTCATCTTGACAGGGGAGGATCCATGTCTTGTGTGGCCTGAAATTTATACAACTTTGGAAACTATAAGTACATTGTATCAAAGGCATTAATGCATGGTGATGGCTATAATTCCCCTCTTACATAATATTAATAGCTAATATTTAAAGAGTACTTACTAAATATCAAGAGTTATTTTGGGAACTGGGTATGGATATGTTATTTCATTTTTATAAAAATTTTAAGAGATCAGGCTGTTTCTTTAGATTAACCCCATTCTTACTTAGAGATAAGCTTAAATAATTCTCAAAGTAACTATCAGAGCAAAGATGGAGATCTGAGTCTAAGGCCCACGTTCTCAAAGATAAGACCATACTGCCTCTTGATGGTAAAATTAATAATTCAAGAGTCTTCTAGTTACCAAGTAAAAAGAAAGAACTCTAGGAAACTCAGGTACCGTGAAGTTGTAATAATGCCTGCATATGGGGGAGGGGATATGGGAAGTGTCTGCCCTTCGGCCTCTCCTATCTCATAAGGCAGGCTCTGACAGTGGCTCTTTTATCAAGCATTTTTACTCATAAGTTGATGCTTGTTGCTCCCTTTTTGGGCTAACTNCTTCAGTTTTTAGTTTTCTAAGGAACCTCCACACTTTTTCCCACAGTGGCTGCATCAACTTACATTCCTACCAGCAGTGTTCAAGGGTTCTATTTTCTCCACATTCTCACCAATATTTGTTGTTTTTATTCTTTTTGATGATAACCAATTTGGCAGATGTGAGGCTATATCTCCTTCTGGTTTTAATTTGCTTTTCTCTGATGATTAGGGACGTTGAGCATCTTTTTGTGAACCTATTGGCCATCTTCATGTCCTCTTTGGAAGGATATCCAGCTCTCCTGCTCATCTTTTAATTGTATGAGCTGTTTATATATTTTGGTTATTAACCCCTTATGAGTCATATCATTTGTAAATATTTTCTCTGAATCAAAATCTTTTGATGAAATGGCTAAGTGTTACATGTGTGCATTACATTTTGAGAAGTAGTGCTCATCTTGACAGGGGAGGATCCATGTCTTGTGTGGCCTGAAATTTATACAACTTTGGAAACTATAAGTACATTGTATCAAAGGCATTAATGCATGGTGATGGCTATAATTCCCCTCTTACATAATATTAATAGCTAATATTTAAAGAGTACTTACTAAATATCAGGAGTTATTTTGGGAACTGGGTATGGATATGTTATTTCATTTTTATAAAAATTTTAAGAGATCAGGCTGTTTCTTTAGATTAACCCCATTCTTACTTAGAGATAAGCTTAAATAATTCTCAAAGTAACTATCAGAGCAAAGATGGAGATCTGAGTCTAAGGCCCACGTTCTCAAAGATAAGACCATACTGCCTCTTGATGGTAAAATTAATAATTCAAGAGTCTTCTAGTTACCAAGTAAAAAGAAAGAACTCTAGGAAACTCAGGTACCGTGAAGTTGTAATAATGCCTGCATATGGGGGAGGGGATATGGGAAGTGTCTGCCCTTCGGCCTCTCCTATCTCATAAGGCAGGCTCTGACAGTGGCTCTTTTATCAAGCATTTTTACTCATAAGTTGATGCTTGTTGCTCCCTTTTTGGGCTAACTGCTAGGCTTCAAGTGGGTGGCAAACTTTCAAAGAACAAGTGAAGTATGTCACTGAGAAAATATTTTTACTAGATTTTTTGTAAGAAAGTCCCTAATATTCTAAAGTTTTTCAATTTTTTACACTAAAAAATAATGAAATTCATAAAATTAGTTTCCCTTTCTTTATCACTGTTTGAAAAGAGAAAGTAGACACTTGTAAACTTAAAAAAATATCCTCAGCCAATGAACAAAAATATGAATAAAGTGCATATATAGGGAGTTAAAATTAACTTTTTAAATTTTGGGTGAAGAAGAAAGTGCTATGTCGTGTATATGTCATTTTCTGTGTACTTTCTTCTGGCCACATTTTTAGGACTGCAGCTTGGACAACAGACGTAAACTCTATAGATACGAGTCTACCGTAACGTTGCTGGTATACTGATGTTGTTGTTCAGTCGCTAAGTGCTGTCCGATTCTTTGCGACCCCATGAACTGCAGCATGCCAGGCTTTCCTGTCCTTCACTGTCTCCCAGAGTTTTCTCAAACTCAAGTCCATTGAGTTAATGATGCCACCCAATCATCTCATCCTCTGTTGCCTGCTTCTGTGCGTGTCTAAACTGATTTTGTTGGACTGTACTGGCTAGGAGATACATCCCGGAGCAATGGCCCTGTGGCTTGGTTCATTACTACTGGCCTTCAGGACCTCAGTGGGAGGCTTCTTAATTCCTTGATCCTGGATAACACCAGTTATGCTGTTCTTCAAGCCAGCCAGCTAAAGAAAGACTAAAGGAATCTTATTTAAACTATATTGTGAAATTGCTTGTATGGTTCATAATCAAGCTTGTGAAGAGTAGAAAAGCAAGAATCAAAGAAAAATAAGAGTGTCCCACCATTTTGACCTAAAAACACTAAAGAAGAATAAAATCTATCTGGATTTTGTGTGCAGGTTGCCGGGTTGGGGATGGCAGGTATGGAGAAGGCAAGCTGTAAGGAGAAAGGGTATATTTGCAGGGAAATTGAAACTCTAAACCATGTTCACAAAAAATTGCAGTGAGATAAGCAAAGGTTGTCTGAAAATACTGTTTCTAAATATAGCCTTAATCATATTGACATGGAACAGAAATGACATAAAAAGTGATGAAATCAAAATAAGGCAATTTATGCCATGAAGAAACTTAAGCTATAATGATTTCTGAAACAGATGTTATAAAGAAAAAAATTGCATAACTTTTTAACTGCACTGTTATATTTAAGAAAAATGAAATTATGTAAAAAGCCTATGGCAATTTGCAAAATATCAACAGCAAAGAGGTTAGCAAAGTAATCCTATTATATCTTAATGCTAGACTTTGGGGGAAGTGATAACTTCCCTGAGAGATAACAGAGTGAATACCAAGGCCACCACTTCTTATTGATAGAAGAATATTATGAGCTTTCAGTTCAGTTCAGTCGCTCAGTTGTGTCCGACTCTTCGCGACCCCATGAATTGCAGCACGCCAGGCCTCCCTGTCCATCACCATCTCCCGGAGTTCACTCAGACTCACGTTCATCGAAGTCAGTGATGCCATCCAGCCATCTCATCCTCTGTCGCCCCCTTCTCCAATCAGGAAGTCAATCAACAGACTGATGTTATTATCTTAGTTACTTATACAAGAGGTCAGTCTAGAAATCAAGTAATGAATTGGGACGTAAGTCAACAAGAAGCAATGGTTACTCTTAAAGTTAGGAGCAAGACGCAAATTAGTACATTATCTCTGCTAAATGATAGACTTAAGACACTGGAATCCATGCTGACCTACAAGAACTAAAGCATGTAATACATACTTGAAGTAAAAAAGCAGCTAGAAGAAAATTCCAAGGAGGTTGGGAAACAGTACAAGGGCAGATTTTGCCTTCTATGTTTATCTGTTTGTTACTGACAGCATCAAAAATGAGCAAATAATATTAGTTTTTGTTACAGCAGAAACAAAATGTAACTTTGTTCAGGGTAACTGATAATGAAGTTACTTAAATACATAAAAATGTCACTATATATTTATTAAAACTGTAAATCAGTATTACTTAAACAATATGTCTTAGGCAATATTTCTTTGGCACTCTTACCTACAAGTACCAAAAAAAGTAAATGTTTAAGCAAATAAAATTATTATTATGCAAAAGTATCTAACAGTTTGTGCAAATTGTAGCAATAGCCTAACTTGTCCCAATAAGTCTAAATATGTGAGCTTTATGTAAAAAGTATCTTTGATTCCTTTTTCTCTTATTTCCATCCAAAATAGGGTTGTAATTTGATCAGTACTTCTTAATTAATTCCAGATTTTTATGTACTTATTTTTTAATAAAATTTTCCCTTTATTGCTGTAGTTCAGACTCTCATGATCACTTGCCTGGACTTTTACATGATAGTGCAAAAAAGACTTTACTTACATCAGTCGTCTAATACATCAGTGAAATAATGTTGATTATAGGGCATGGGTCCAATGAATATAATGACTGTAATCATCTGTATTTCAGGCATATTGAAAAATAATTTAAAAGATAAAACCATTTTGGAAAGCAGTTTGGTAGTTCCTTAAAATGTTTGAAATAAATGACTGTCTACTCAGTAATTCCACTCTTAGGTATATACCCAAGGGAAATGAAAAAATATTGTATTCATACAAAAATTTGTATACCACTTTTAATAGTAGCATTATTTATAATCACTTCAAAGGTGGATGAGATGCAGGCACTGACTCTCCTGTGCCAGAAGAAGGGAGAAAGAAGTACTTGGTGCCACACAATCAGGTCAAAGGAAATTAGTTATATTCTGAAGAAGGCTAAAGGCTAGATAACAGGTGCAGATACAAAGTTTAAAAATGCAGAAGTCTAAGAGAACATAGTGGAGAAAATATTTGATATCTCGGGATAGAAAAATATTTGTTAGAAGTGATAACAAAGGCAAGATTCATAAAAGAAAAACTTGCTGAATTGTACTACACCAAAATAGAGGACTTCTACTCTCTGTAAGACACTGGTAAAATAATGAACAGACAAGACACGGCCTGGGAGAAAATATTTACAGATCATGTTTCACAATGGATTTGTATCCAATGTAAACAAAATCTTAAATCTCAATGGTAATCATAATCATAAAACAGAATTTAAAATAATGGATTATATGTTTGAACTAATGTATCATGGAAAGATTTATGAATGACAAATAAGCACATAAATATGTTCATTGTTAACAAACCACTCTTCTATTTGAATGGTTAAGGGAAAACAAAAAAAGAAAAGAAAGAAAACTACAAAGTGCTTGTTAGTATGATGAACTTCATACATTTTTTGGTGGGATTGCAAAAATGCAACTTTGGAAAAGAGTTTGGAAGTTCCTTAAAAAGTTAAATGCACACTTCTTATATGGTACTTCCAGGCCTAGTTTCCTGAAATGAAAACATATCCATGCAGAAGTCTGTACATGAATGCTTATTGACACGTCATTTACAATCACTCAAAACTGGAAAAAAATCAATTATCTCTCACCTGGTGATTGAATGCATAAACAAACTGTGGTACATCCATCCAATGGAATAATTCTCAACAATAAAAAGAATAATTTGCTGAACCAAGTGATAACATGAATAAATCCCTAAATGCGTCCATTTTGGGCTTTCCAGGTGGTACTCATGATAAAGAATCCAGCTGCCAATAGCCTGGTGGGCTATAGTCCAAGAGGTCATGAAGAGATGAACAAGACTGAGCGTCTGAGCACATAGTACTTAGCATATGATTCTATTTATGTAACATTCTGGAAAAGGCAAACCTATATGGACCCAAAAGAGGCCAGTCATTACCATGGACTATGGGTCAAGGGAGGGGTTAGCTGTTAATGGGCATGGAGGAAATTTGGGGATGATGAAAATAGACTGTATTTTGCTTTTGGTAGCAGATAAGTGATTGTATGCAATTGTCAAAAGTCACAGAACTATATTCTACAAGGTACATTTTAATGCATACAAATTTCAACTCAATTTTTAAAAGTCATTATCAAATAGTCTTACTTTGGTGGTGGAGGTTTAATCACTAAGTCATGTCTGACTCTTGTGAACCTATGATTATAGCCTGTGAGGCTCCTCTGTTCATGGGATTCTCTAGGCAATAATACTGCAGTAGGTTGCCATTTCCTTCTCCAAGTATTACTTTAAGAGTTCAGAAAAAAAATAAGGAACTACAAATAAAATTTATTAGCTACTTATCCTTGTTCAAAAAGGTAAAATCTTTTCAGAAATGCATCAGAATCCTTTCCTGTTGAGGTCTTGCCTACTTCTCCCTCCTACATTCCACCTATACCAACGGTCATTTTTCCAGACATATTCTCCTCTCAAAGTTCAGTATCTCAATGAAGAATTCAGCTTATCTATCAAACAATCTATCTCCCAGCATTTGAACAATCTGTTTTGTTTTTATTTTTTTCCTGGAGAGTATAAATAAATATGAATGTGAGATAAGGTCAGTGATAACAGTATTTTAATTAGACAGTTTTCTTTCTGGAAATTTTTAAAGGTGCCTAGAAGAGTGCCCTCTGTTACCAGCCAGAATAACTCCCTTGGTAATGCAAAAGTAAATTAGTTTGTCAGAGAAAGGAAAACAAACTGGGAGACATGGCAAGTGATTGATAGAATGGAAACTAGATTTTCACTCAATAAATGTATATTCTCTACCCAGCACTTCATCTGTAAGCCCTTGGCTTAGCACGTTTAAATCCACAGTTTCCATGATACAAGGATGGTCCCTTACCATTGCCACCACACTCATTAATTAATTTATTTTGTTGTGTTTACCATCTCATAAGTATGTTAGTATTAATTAGTCATTTATAGGAGAGGTAACTGACCATTCCACATATGCCTCTGAATATAGCCATTTGATTCTTTTTCTTGTCACAAATGCTTTTAATTTTGAAGAGAACTTTTATAACATAGTATTAAAAACAGGGATTTGTTTTTAAATCTGGAGTCACAGTGACACCATTGTATTGCGGAAGCTAGTTCAGACAAATACTGTGGTGCTTTGTCCAGATCCCCTCTTCTGCAATACCTCTTCTCCCTGTTTGGCTCATTTACTGGGTGTCACAGAAGGTTGCTAACTTTCAAAACAGCCCAGACGAAAAAAAGGACTATGCAACAAGCCCAAGCTGCGGTACCTACATTTCTATCAACTGGGCATGTAGCCTGACAGATCTTATGATATTAATGGCAACTGTGATGGGGAAAAGTGCTACACAGAGTTTACAAAAAATTCTAATAGGATAATCAGAATGTTGATTCTTGATGTTCTGGAGCAACAGCATAACATCTGCAGAAGAAAGGCGACTCTTCTGATAAGCTGGTAGATGCCTCTCAGGATGGGCATCTGACTGTGAAACAGCAACTTCCCACGAGTCACTTCTGTGAGACTCTCCGATCCATAAGATTAGGGGAACACAGGAGTAGTCTATCTTGAATTGGAAGTGGTATGTGTGGGATTTGGATACGAACAGCCTTGAAAGAGAAATTTTTAAAGATCAGGGTCAAGAAGGTTTAAGGAAAAGCCATGTGCTGTGCTAAGTCACTTCCATCACGTCTGACTCTTTGCGACCCTATGGACTGTATAGCCCGCCAGGCTCCTCTGTCCATGGGATTCTCCAGGCAAGAATATTGGAGTGGGTTACCATGCCCTCCTCCAGGGGATCTTCCTGATCTAAGGATTGAACCGGTGTCTTTTATGTCGCCTGTATTAGCAGGCAGATTCTTTACCACTGAGCCACCCAGGAAGCCCCTCTTTGCAACACCTCACCAAGCTCCTCTGTCCATGAGATTTCCAGGAAATTACCTTAAGAAGCAAGTGGTGTTTCTAAGGTAACTCCACATTCCCTCTCCAGTGCATTCACTCACTTCCCAGCTGGCATAACTGTTATCTGTTTCACTCACCAAGAATTGCTGTCAACATCAAGGAAATGCTTATCCTAGGGATATTGTGGGTGGCTGACAGCCAATGCTCTGTTCAGTGTTGATACAAAGGCCTGAGTCTCACCCTCGGCCTCGGTTTGTGAGAACCCCGAAGGGCTATTGTAGCTTTTAGAGTAACCTCCCTGCCACCAGCCCATAGGCATTACTGTTGTCTCAGGTGCAACCACAGCGCAGGTCAGCTTCTCCTCATTCCCAGTTCTGGCCTGGGTACAGAGAGGTGTGTATTCTGTGAGAATTCTTCCCCAGACCTTCACTCAGTACTCTATTTCAAAGTCTGCCCCAGGAACACATTCTAAAATCACAGGCTTAATTACAGATTACATATTTAATCATTAATCTCCATAAAAACTTGGCTTTGAGGTGCCACCTAATCAAATCAATATGTCAGTGAAGAAGTTCATCTGAAGCAATAAAGATGCAGACGATAACTGAGAGGCTGTCAAAATGGGCAAGGGCAATTTTGATCTTGCATAATAGTACCATCTGATACCAACAATCTGAAATCTGTCAGGGATCGATGACTCAGAATAAACAACCTGACAGCTTTACCTTGGATTTATTTAGGTGTTATTTTTCCTTGCATTCTGATGCAATTTTGAAAATATAAATAGTATACAGTGCTGGCTGCTTTATTTAAAGTTCAGTGAGTGAATTGCCTCCATCCGTAGAAATTTGTCTGCCATCATTCCAAAATCAGATAAAGTACTTGGTAGATTGAATAATAAAAAAAAAAAAAAAAAAACAACTTTGGTAGGCCCCAGGAAATGTGAAATGTAAAATATCATCCAGTCAATCTGTATCAGATTGACTACCAGTTGAAGCCAAATAAAGCTTGAAATACTTGCCTTGATGCCAAGTTTCAGTGTTAATTGAATATGAGCAAAGCCCCAGAAAGAAATTTGGAGACAATGAAGAAGTAGAACTCTCTACTTAGCAAGAGAGAATCAAAGTTCAAATGGAATCTGTGAAAGACCTTCTGTGGATCTAAAAAGAAAGTTGTTAGGACTATGACTTAGAGTACAAAGTGAGCTTTATTCAGCACCTAATGTATAAGATGATTTCACATAATTATAAGATAAATGAAGGGCACTTGGTGCATATTTTGTCACAAGATTACAATTATGGCACAAATGATTCTTTTTTTTTTTCACAAATGATTCTTAAAGAACTCATTGAATTATGTCAGATATGGTTTTTGACAACACTTTTAAACCTGTACTTGAATACTCAGAAGTGTCTGACTCTTTGCAGTCCCTGAACTGTAGCCTGCCAGGCTCCTCTGTCCATGGGATTTTTCAGGCAAGAATGCTGGAGTGGGTTGCCATGTTCTCCTCTAGGGCATCTTCCCGACCCAGGGATTGAACCTGTGTCTCTTCTGTCTCCTGCATTGCAGGCAGATTCTTTACCCAGCCTGTCACTGGGGAAGCCCATTTTTAAATCTGAAGGGGGCACAAATTTATTGAACTGAAACTGCAAGTTAGTCTCTTGGAAGAGATGTCTGTTTGAATGAAATTTGTTGACATCAATGTGTAAACTGAAAATTCAGAAACATTTTACTGTTTTCATAACACTGGACAAGTCAAGGGGTCAGAAACTTTCCTAAGTCACCATGTCAGGGCTGGAAAGTCTAACACTGATGTATAGGACTCTCAGGAGGTAAACTGAAAGAAGGAACATAATGGAAATTACAAGCAATTGTTATTGCCTATGCATGATTTTTTTTTCCATGTAAAATTGTATTGCTGCAAAGCCATATGACGGTGATGCCTCATTTTCATCTATAGCAAGATCAAGATGTACTGGTTTTTCTCAACACTGTGTTAAAAAAAGTGGGGAGGAGAATTCTTTTCTTTCATTTCCCACAGAGTACTTGTGAAATGGGCAACAAAAATACTTTTGTACAAATTATATCAGTCCTGTATCAGTTAAGATGTTTGGCTGCAAGAAATACATTATCAAATTTAAGTTGGCTTGGACTTCCCTGGTAGTCCAGTGGTTAAGAATCCACCTGCCAATGCAGGGAACACAGATTTGATCCCTGGTTCAGAAAGATCCCATATACCTCAGGGCAACTGAGCCTGTGTGCCACCGCTACTGAAGCCCAAACACCTAGATCCTGTGCTCTGCAACAAGAGAAGCAACCGCAATGAGAAGCCCATGCACCACAGCTAGAGAGTAGTCTCTGTAACTAGAGAAAGTCCAAGAGTAGCAATGAAGACCCAGCTTAGCCAAAAAAAAAAAAAAAAGGATGAAATTGGCTTAACAAAGAAAAAATATATCCAGGAAGAGAAGTCTGGAATAGGGCAATCCCAAAGTTAATTCAACACTGTGCCAGAGGTAAGGGTCAGTTTTTCACNAACAAAAAAAAAAAAAAAAAAAAGGATGAAATTGGCTTAACAAAGAAAAAATATACCCAGGAAGAGAAGTCTGGAATAGGGCAATCCCAAAGTTAATTCAACACTGTGCCAGAGGTAAGGGTCAGTTTTTCACTATGATTTCCTTGGCTTTCCATCATTTTTCTCTAGTCTCTATCTTTCTTAGAGTCTATGCAATTTTAATTGCAATGTATCATATACATTTCCTGGAAAGTATACAAATTATGAATGTATATATTAATGAATTTTACCTACTGAGCATACCTGGATAGATTTATTCAAGACATACCTATCCAACTAACGAAGAAGAGCTTTTTGAACACCCCAAGAGCCCTTCAAACTCTCTACCAGTTTTAATTAATACCCAAGTGTAACCACTGGATTGATATCTAAGACTAAAAATTATATTTGGATATTTTAACTTAATAGCAATATAATCCCATAATATATATTCTTCTGATTCTCATGCTTCTTTCTTCTAAAAGTGTATATAGTTTTCTATTATGCCAATACCTCACAATTTTATGTATTCCTTCTAATGTAGGTGAATCTTGGACTGTTTTTTTAACAGTGGCAGTTTGACAATTTTTATAAAAATGTTTTGGTGAAATACGAATTAAATTTTGGTAGGGGAATACCTAGACATAAAATTTTGGGGTCATAGGGCATATCTTCAGCTTTAGCAAACACTGAAAAACAATTTCCCAATTTGTTTATACCAACTTGCACTCCCACCAGGAGTATTATAAGAGTTATAGGTTCTGTACTTCTGCAACACTTTGTATCTGGTGTGTTTTTTTCCTTCATGCATTCTCGTAACATATAATGGTAAGCATTATGATTTTTCTTTCTCTAAGGAAACAGAACACTCTTCCTTATGTTCACCGGTAATTTGGATAGATTCTTAAGTACTTCTTGATTTTTTTTGGCCAATTTTTAAAATAGATTGCCTATATTTCCTTTATTGCTTTGTAGGATTGTCTTTTTTTTCCTCCTTGCATATTCTGGGTATAAATTCTTCTTTGGATACTGCAAATATCTTCCTTCTTACATTCTATACCTTATATTTTTATTCATTTAATAGTGTTTTTTGAGGAAGAAAAGTTCTTAATTTTGACATAGCCCAGTCTTTTTAAAGTTTTTAATTAGACGACATTTTATCTTTATCTACATCAAGATCGTAAAGATATTCTATTTTGTCCACTAAACGTTTCTTTGTTTGACCCTTCACATATGCATTCCATTTGGAATTAAATTTTGTGCATGCTGTGAACATAAATAGATTCGCTTTGTTTATATCAGTTCAGTTCAGTTGCTCAGTTATGTCCGACTCTTTGCAAACCCATGGACCCCAGCACACAAGGCATCCCTGTCCGTTACCAACTCATGGAACTTACTCAAACTCATGTCCATTGAGTTGGTGATGCCATCCAACCATCNTTTAATTAATACCCAAGTGTAACCACTGGATTGATATCTAAGACTAAAAATTATATTTGGATATTTTAACTTAATAGCAATATAATCCCATAATATATATTCTTCTGATTCTCATGCTTCTTTCTTCTAAAAGTGTATATAGTTTTCTATTATGCCAATACCTCACAATTTTATGTATTCCTTCTAATGTAGGTGAATCTTGGACTGTTTTTTTAACAGTGGCAGTTTGACAATTTTTATAAAAATGTTTTGGTGAAATAGGAATTAAATTTTGGTAGGGGAATACCTAGACATAAAATTTTGGGGTCATAGGGCATATCTTCAGCTTTAGCAAACACTGAAAAACAATTTCCCAATTTGTTTATACCAACTTGCACTCCCACCAGGAGTATTATAAGAGTTATAGGTTCTGTACTTCTGCAACACTTTGTATCTGGTGTGTTTTTTTCCTTCATGCATTCTCGTAACATATAATGGTAAGCATTATGATTTTTCTTTCTCTAAGGAAACAGAACACTCTTCCTTATGTTCACCGGTAATTTGGATAGATTCTTAAGTACTTCTTGATTTTTTTTGGCCAATTTTTAAAATAGATTGCCTATATTTCCTTTATTGCTTTGTAGGATTGTCTTTTTTTTCCTCCTTGCATATTCTGGGTATAAATTCTTCTTTGGATACTGCAAATATCTTCCTTCTTACATTCTATACCTTATATTTTTATTCATTTAATAGTGTTTTTTGAGGAAGAAAAGTTCTTAATTTTGACATAGCCCAGTCTTTTTAAAGTTTTTAATTAGACGACATTTTATCTTTATCTACATCAAGATCGTAAAGATATTCTATTTTGTCCACTAAACGTTTCTTTGTTTGACCCTTCACATATGCATTCCATTTGGAATTAAATTTTGTGCATGCTGTGAACATAAATAGATTCGCTTTGTTTATATCAGTTCAGTTCAGTTGCTCAGTTATGTCCGACTCTTTGCAAACCCATGGACCCCAGCACACAAGGCATCCCTGTCCGTTACCAACTCATGGAACTTACTCAAACTCATGTCCATTGAGTTGGTGATGCCATCCAACCATCTCATCTTCTGTCATCCCTTTCTCCTCCTGCCTTCAGTCTTTCCCAGCATCAAGGTCTTTTCAAATGAGTCAGGTCTTCATATCAGGTGGCCAAAGTATTGGAGTTTCAGCTTCAACATCAGTCCTTCCAATGAACATTCAGGACTGATTTCTTTTAGGATGGACTGGTTGGATCTCCTTGCTGTGAAAGAGACTCTCAAGAGTCTTCTCCAATACCACAGTTCAAAAGCATCAGTTCTTAAGTGTTCAGCTTTCTTTATACTCCAACTCTCACATCCATACATGACTACTGGAAAAACCATAGCTTTGACTAGACGGACTTTTGCTGGCAAAGTAATGTCTCCGCTTTTTAATATGCTGTCTAGGTTGGTCATAGCTTTTCTTCCAAGGAGCAAGTATCTTTTAATTTCATGGCTGCAATACCATCTACAGTGATTTTGGAGCCCTCCAAAATAAAGTCTGCCACTGTTTCCATTGTTTCCCCACCTATTTGCCATGAAGTGATGGAACTAGATGCCATGATCTTAGTTTTCTGAATGTTGTGTTTTAGCCAACATTTTCACTCTCCTCTTTCACTTTCACAAAGTGGCTCTTTAGTTCCTCTTCACTTTCTGACATAAGGGTGGTGTTATCTGCATAACTGAGGTTACTGATATTTCTCCCGGAAATCTTGACTCCTGCTTGTGCTGCATCCAGCCCAACATTTCTCATGATGTACTCTGCATATAAATTAAATAAAGTGAAGGTGAAAGTGAAGTTGCTCAGTCGTGTCCGACTCCCAGCGACGCCATGGACTGCAGCCCCGCAGGCTCCTCCGTCCATGGGATTTTCCAGGCAAGAGTACTAAGCAGAGTGACAACATACAGCCTTGATGTAATCCTTTTCCGATTTGGAACCAGTCTGTTGTTTCATGTCCAGTTCTAACTGTTGCTTCCTGATCTGCATACAAGTTCTCAAGAGGTAGGTCAGGTGGTCTGGTATTCCCATCTCTTTCAGAATTTTCCACACTTTGTTGTGATCACACAGTCAAAGGCTTTGGCACAGTCAATAAAGCAGAAGTAGACGATTTTCTGGAATTCTCTCGCTTTTTCAGTGCTCCAATGGATGTTTATATGCATATATAATAATCCCAGAACAATTTATTGAATAACAAATTCTTTCTGTACTCAGTAATGTCATTTTTGACATGACTCCCAGTTATAGTATTCGTGTATCAGGACTGTATTCTGGTGCATTGGTTTATTGGTCTACATGTAATTCACAATACTGTTCTAACTGGAGTATCTGTATATTATTAACAAGTCTGAATAGTTATTGTTCTGGATATTCCAGATTTTGGTTCTTATGAATAAACCTGTTATGCATACACAAATAATATCTTTTTATGTAATAAGTTTTTATTTCTCTTGGGTAAATACTCAGTGAGAGACTGGGTCATATAGTAAAATTTATGTTTATCCTTATATGAAAGTGACACACTCTTTTCTTATGTGAGTATATAATTTTGTACCATTATGCATTACCAGTAGTGGGCTGAGAATTCATGTTACTCCACATTCTCACCAACCCTTGGCTTAATCAATCTTTGTAATTTGAGCTATTCTAGCAGTTATGCAATGATATCTCATGTGGTTGTAAGTTATATTTTCTGATAATAGATGAAGTTGAGCATGTATGACTATGCATATTAGCCATTTGTGTAACTTTGTGATGTTTTTATTCAAAAGTTTTCTACAATTTTGGGGGAATTATTTTTTTTTATTCAGCATATAATTTTATTATGTTGTATGTTTTGAAAATATTTCCCAAGGCTGTGGATTGTCTTTTTTATGTTCTAAATAATGTTTTATGAACACCATAGTTTTAATGTAATGAAGGCAGGTGCTTTTTATTTTATGGTTCAAGTTTTCTGTGTCTGAAAATCTTGGTCTTTCCTTTATATTTCCTTCTAAAATAATTACTTTGTGACATTTAAACATATATGAATAAGGCATTTCAAGTAAATTTTAGGATATATATGAATAGGTATTCATTTATTTTACATGTAGATATCTAGTTTCCCAACAGTCTTTGTCAAAAACAATATCCTTTTCCCATTGAACAGCCTTGAAAACTTTGTTGAACTTCATCTCAGTTTATATATGTGGGTCTATTTTTAGATCACTATTTCTTGATTACTGCAGTCCCATAGTAAACCTTGAAACCAGATAGTGTAAGTCCTCCAACTTTGATCTGTTTCAGAATTATTATGGCTATTCTAGTGGAGGTGATGGAATTCCAGTGGAGCTGTTTCAAATCCTGAAAGATGATGCTATGAAAGTGCTGCACTCAATATGCCAGCAAATTTGGAAAACTCAGCAGTGGCCACAGAACTGGAAAAGGTCAGTTTTCATTCCAATTCCAAAGAAAGGCAACGCCAAAGAATGCTCAAACTACCGCACAATTGCACTCATCTCACATGCTAGTAAAGTAATGCTCAAAATTCTCCAAGCCAGGCTTCAGCAATATGTGAACCGTGAACTTCCTGATGTTCAAGCTGGTTTTAGAAAAGGCAGAGGAACCAGAGATCAAATGGCCAACATCCGCTGGATCATGGAAAAGGCAAGAGAGTTCCAGAAAAACATCTATTTCCGCTTTATTGACTATGCCAAAACCTTTGACTGTGTGGATCACAAGAAACTTTGGAAAATTCTGAAAGAGATGGGAATACCAGACCACCTGACCTGCCTCTTGAGAAATCTGTATGCAGATCAGGAAGCAACAGTTAGAACTGGCCATGGAACAACAGACTGGTTCCA
>SJYW01028922.1:469384-480323 GCA_006410735.1 Raphicerus campestris | reverse complement strand
TGGAAACAGTGTCAGACTTTATTTTGGGGGGCTCCAAAATCACTGTAGATGGTGACTGCAGCCATGGAATTAAAAGACACTTACTCCTTGGAAGAAAAGTTATGACCAATCTAGATAGCATATTCAAAAGCAGAGACATTACTTTGCCAACTAAGGTCCGTCTAGTTAAGGTTATGGTTTTTCCTGTGGTCATGTATGGATGTGAGAGTTGGACTGTGAAGAAGGCTGAGCACCGAAGAATTGATGCTTTTGAACTGTGGTGCTGAAGAAGACTCTTGAGAGTCCCTTGGACTGCAAGGAGATCCAACCAGTCCATTCTGAAGGAGATCAACCCCGGGATTTCTTTGGAAGGAATGATGCTGAAGCTGAAACTCCAGTACTATGAGCACCTCATGCGAAGAGTTGACGCATTGGAAAAGACTCTGATGCTGGGAGGGATTGGGGGCAGGAGGAGAAAGGGACAACAGAGGATGAGATGGCTGGATGGCATCACCAACTCGATGGACATGAGTCTCAGTGAACTCCGAGAGATGGTGATGAACAGGAAGGCCTAGCGTGCTGCGATTCATGGGGTCACAAAGAGTCAGACATGACTGAGTGACTGAACTGAACTGATGGCTATGCTAAATATTTTGCATTTCCATATAATTTCAGAATCAATTTTTTTAATTAAAAATGTTTGTTGTGATTTTGATTGGGGTTGCATCTAATCAAGAGATTACTTTGGGGTAAGAATTGTCGTCTTAAAAATATTGAGTCTTTTGATTCATGAACATGGTATCACCCTTCCTTTATTTAGGTCTTTAATTTCTTGCAGCAGTATATTTTATCCTCTTCAATGTATGTTTCATGCACTAAATATATCACTAAGTATTTCAGTGTTATTCTTTCTTTGATAGTATTGTATCAGTAATTTTAAATCAATTTATAAATTTTTCATTTATATAGATATGCAGTTGGTTTTTTCATGGGTTAACTATATTGCATACAAGTTTACCAAGCTCTCCAGCATTACTAGAGAGCCTATGCCCCAACCAGTAATGCTGAAGAAGCTGAAGTTGAATAGTTCTATGAAGACCTACAAAACTGTTTAGAACTAACACCCCCAAAAATATGTCCTTTTCATTATAGGGGACTGGAATGCAAAAGTAGGAAGTCAAGAAAAACCTGGAGTAACATGCAAATTTGGCCTTGGAGTATGGAATGAAGCAGGGCAAAGGCTAATAGAGTTTGGCCAAGAGAATATCCTGGTCATAGCAAACACCCTCTTCCAATAACACAAGAGAAAACTCTACACATGGACATCACCAGATGGTCAACACTGAATCAGATTGATTATATTATTTGAGCCAAAGATGGAGAAGCTCTATACAGTCAGCAAAAACAAGACTGGTAGTTGATTGTGGCTCAGATCATGAACTCCTTATTGCCAAATTCAGACTGAAATTGGAGAAAGTAGGGAAAACCACTAGACCATTCAGGTATGACCTAAATCAAATCTCTTACAATTATACAGTGGAAGTGAAAAATAGATTTAAGAGACTAGATCTAATAGAGTGTCTGATGAACTATGGAGTGAGGTTCATGACATTGTACAGGAGACAGGGATCAAGACCATCCCCATGGAAAAGAAACGCAAAAAAGCAAAATGCCTGTCTGTGAAGGCCTTACAAAAAGCTGTGAAAAGAAAAGAAGTGAAAAGCAAAGGAGAAAAGGAAAGATATAAGCATCTGAATACCGAGTACCAAAGAATAGCAAGAAGAGATACGAAAGCCTTCTTCAGCGATCAGTGCAAAGAAACAGAGGAAAACAACAGAATAGGAAAGACTAGAGATCTTTTCAAGAAAATTAGAGATACCAAAGGAACATTTCATGTAAAGATGGGCTCGATAAAGGACAGAAATGGCATGGACCTAAAAGAAGCAGAAGATATTAAGAGGTGGCAAGAATACACAGAACTGTACAAAAAATATCTTCATGACCCAGATAATCTCAATAATGTGATCACTCATCTAGAGCCAGACATCCTGGAATGTGAAGTCAAGTGGGCCTTAGAAAACATCACTATGAAGAAAGCTAGTGGAGGTGATGGAATTTCAGTTGAGCTATTTCAAATCCTGAAAGATGATGCTGTGAAAGTGCTGCACTCAATATGCCAGCACATTTGGAAAACTCAGCAGTGGCCACAGGACTGGAAAAGGTCAGTTTCATTCCAATCCCAAAGAAAGGCAATGCCAAAGAATGCTCAAACTACTGCACAATTGTATTCATCTCACATGCTAGTAAAGTAATGCTCAAAATTCTCCAAGCCAGGCTTCAGCAACTTGTGACCCATGAACTTCCAGATATTCAAACTGGTTTTAAAAAGGCAGAGCATCCAGAGATCAAATTACCAACATCCACTGGATCATGGAAAAAGCAAGAGAGTTCCAGAAAAACATCTATTTCTGCTTTGTTGACTATGCCCAAGCCTTTGACTGTGTGGATCACAATAAACTGGGAAATTCTGAAAGAGATGGGAATACCAGACTACCTGACCTGTCTCTTGAGAAACCTTTATTCAGGTTAGGAAGCAACAGTTTGAACTGGACATGGAACAACAGACTAGTTCCAAATAGGAAAAGGAGTATGTCAAGGCTGTATATTGTCACCCTGCTTATTTAACTTCTATGCAGAGTACATCATGAGATACGCTGGTCTGGAAGAAGCACAAGCTGGAATCAAGATTGCTGGGAGAAATATCAATAACCTCAGATATGAAGATGACACCACCCTTATGGCAGAAAGTGAAGAGCTAAAAAGCCTCTTGTTGAAAGTGAAAGAGGAGAGTGAAAAAGTTGGCTTAAAGCTCAACATTCAGAAAAGTAAGATCATGGCATCCAGTCTCATCACTTCATGGGAAATAGATGGGGAAACAGTGGAAACAGTTTCTGACAGACTTTTTTTGGGGGGGAGCCTCCAAAATCACTGCAGATGGTGATTGCAGCCATGAAATTAAAAGACACTTACTTCTTGAAAGGAATGTTATGATTAACCTAGATAGCATGTTAAAAAGCAGAGACATTACTTTGCCAATCAAGTCTGTCTAGTCAAGGCTATGCTTTTTCCAGTGGTCATGTATGGATGTGAGAGTTGGACTGTGATGAAAGCTGAGCGCCAAAGAATTGATGCTTTTGAACTGTGGTGTTGGAGAAGACTCTTGAGAGTCCTTGGACTGCAAGGAGATCCAACCAGTCCATTCTGAAGGAGATCAACCCTGGGATTTCTTTGGAAGGAATGATGCTAAAGCTGAAACTCCAGTACTTTGGCCACCTCATGCAAAGAGTTGACTCATTGGAAAAGACTCTGATGCTGGGAGGGATTAGGGGCAGGAGGAGAAGGGGATGACGGAGGATGAGGTGGCTGGAGGGCATCACCGACTCGATGCACATGAGTTTGGGTGAACTCCGGGAGTTGGTGATTGACAGGGAGGCCTGGCGTGCTGTGATTCTTGGATCTCAAAGAGTTGGACGCGACTGAGTGACTGAACTGAACTGACACTCCTTCCAGTTGGAGAGGGTGGATCTTCTCACGACTGTGGGGAAGTCTTGGAAGATATCCACACTAGCAGACCCAGCCTCCAAGAGCAACTGATTCCAGACCCTGATTGGGTCCTATATACTGATGGCACTAGCCTGATAAAACAAGGACAATGGCTGTTGGGTTACGATATAGTCACAGAAAAGACTATCATCGAAGCTGGCTCCTTGCCACAACACTGGTCTGCTCAACCAGCTGAGTTATGGGCCTTGATTTGAGCACTCCAGCTGTCAAAAGACAAGAGAGTAAACATCTTCACTAACTCCAGGTATGCTTTTGCCACACCACATGTACACAGGCTCTGTCAAAGGAGAGAGGCCTCTTGACAGCTGGTGAAAAAGATATCAAAAATAAGGAAGAAATTCTGACCCTATTAGATGCTGTCTGGGAACCAGAAAAGGTTGTAGTCATACACTGCCAAGGACATCAAAAAGAGGATACCCCCCACGTTCGGGGAAACAGACTGGCAGAAAAGACTGCTAAACAAGAAGCTGAGGGCATGGGGATAACAAGTGAGGCCCCTATTAAAGGGCTCGTATTGGCGGAACTGCCTGAGCTAGCATTGGACTCTACAAAATACACTGAAGCCCAAAACCAACTAGCCAAAGAAGAAGGGGCTATTAAGACTGAAAAGGATGGTGGGAATTGCCAAGTGGCAAATTATTGTTACCAGAGGAGCTGGCACCCACTCTGGTAAGCCAAACACCCCAAGCAAACCACCTACGCCATGATAAACTAGAAGAGCTAATTTGAAAATACTTTTTGGTTCCCCGCCTCTCTTCCCTATGCAGAGCAGAATCTCAGAGCTGCACTGCCTGCTTACAGGTCAATGCTGCCTCTTGGCACAGACAGAAACCTCCAGGGATTCAACTAAAAGGCATGCTGCCCTTTTGAACACCTGGAAGTGGACTTCACTGAAATGAAACCTTACCAACACTACCGTTACCTGCTGGTCATGTTATGTATGTTCTTGGGATGGGTAGAAACTTTTCCTACCTGGACTGAAAGAGCATCAGAAGTAGCCCAGTGCTTGCTTAGGGAGATAGTCCCCAGGTTTGGATTTCCTACCAGCATTGGATTGGACAATGGCCCGGCTTTCATAGCTGATTTAGTACAACAAGTAAGTAAAACTTTAAATATCAAATGGAAACTACAGACTGCATAGAGACCCCAGAGTTCTGGGATGGTGGAATGGACTGACCAGACAAAGAGACACTCTCCAAGTGGATCATAGAGACTGATTGCTCCTGGGTGGACTTGCTTCTGATGGCTCTACTCAGACTCAGGATGACCCCTCAGTCCCATGGCTACTCTCCATACAAAATTGTATATGGGAGACCCCCTCCTATAATAAAACAGGTGTCAACAAACTTGCCTCAGGTAAGGGGGAATGGGATTTCATGGCAGATGGAGCAGTTAGGTAAGGTAATTAGTCAGGTAAATAAGTTTGTACAAGAAAGAGTGCCATTCGTCTTGGGGGAACCAACTCATGAGTTTACGCCTGGTGACCAAGTATGGGTCAAAGATTGGAAACATGATTCACTAGCCCCTCGGTGGAAGGGCCCTTATACTGTTATTCTAACTACCCCTACTGCAGTTAAAGTCGCAGGTATTGCCTCTTGGATCCATCATACGAGGGTGAAGAGAGCATACCATGCAGACCCAGAAAACGCTGAATGGACTANGAAGCACAAGCTGGAATCAAGATTGCTGGGAGAAATATCAATAACCTCAGATATGAAGATGACACCACCCTTATGGCAGAAAGTGAAGAGCTAAAAAGCCTCTTGTTGAAAGTGAAAGAGGAGAGTGAAAAAGTTGGCTTAAAGCTCAACATTCAGAAAAGTAAGATCATGGCATCCAGACTCATCACTTCATGGGAAATAGATGGGGAAACAGTGGAAACAGTTTCTGACAGACTTTTTTTGGGGGGGAGCCTCCAAAATCACTGCAGATGGTGATTGCAGCCATGAAATTAAAAGACACTTACTTCTTGAAAGGAATGTTATGATTAACCTAGATAGCATGTTAAAAAGCAGAGACATTACTTTGCCAATCAAGTCTGTCTAGTCAAGGCTATGCTTTTTCCAGTGGTCATGTATGGATGTGAGAGTTGGACTGTGATGAAAGCTGAGCGCCAAAGAATTGATGCTTTTGAACTGTGGTGTTGGAGAAGACTCTTGAGAATCCCTTGGACTGAAAGAAGATGCAATCAATCCATCCTAAAGGAAATTAGTCCTGGGTGTTCATTGGAAGGACTGATACTGAAGCTGAAACTCCAATACTTTGGCTACCTCACGCGAAGGGTTGATTCATTGTAAAAGACCTTGATGCTGAGAGGGAGTGGCAGCAGGAGGAGAAGAGGACGACAGAGGATGAGATGGCTGGATGGCATCACCAACTCAATGGACATGAGTTTGTGTAGACTCTGGGAGTTGGTGATAGACAGGGAGGCCTGGCGTGCTTTGATTCATGGAGTTGTAGACAGTCAGACATGAGTGAGAGACTGAACTGAGCCGAAGTGAACTTACCAAGCTCATGTAGGTTCTAGTTGCTTCTGTGTGAATACCTCAGAATTTTCTATATAAAGTATTATGCTATTAGCAAATAAAGTCAATTTTACTTACATTTCAAGCTTTTACTTCTTTTTCTCAACTTTTGCACTAAATCACTAGTATTTTATAGCTTTCTGTGTTTGCATTGCCCCTTCAACATTCTGCCCCACAAATTCTACCATTTTTTTCCTTAGCCCAATTTCTGTCTTCTCAAACATCAAGAATGGTAGGCATTCCTTTCACTGACCATGACCTAGAAACTGTCAGCAAACCAGTGCTTTTATAAAGTCATCTTGTTTGTTTGTTCTTAGAAATCATGTTTCTTCTCTGTGTAGTATCTAGAAACTATTATTTCTACAATTTTTCTTAGTTTCTGAAAAAAATTTTTTTTGATAGTAGGAGTATTTAGTTGCTGTTACTACAAATGTCCTGAAGCAAAATTCCCTTTGTGTGTCCTTGAAATTAAAGTATTTCCTGTGAAAGGCATTTACCTGGGTCTAATTTTCCTTGTGGCTCAGACAATAAAGGGTCTCCCTGCAGTGCAGAAGACCTGGATTCTATCCCTGGGTTGGGATGATCCCCTGGAGAAGAAAATGGCAACCTATTCCAGTGTTCTTGCCAGAACCATGGACACAGAAGCCTGGCGGGCTAAAATTCATAGGGTGGTAAAGAGTTGGACTTGACTGAGTGACTTTCATTCATTCATTCATCTTATTCATTGTGACAATCCCTTGCTTTTAATAAGACTCTTGTATTTACATTTGATGTAAAGGTTTATATGGTTGAAAGTCTAATTTCTAGCTTTTTTTTCCTTTTTGTGTTCTTTTACACCCCATTTTCTGTCTTCTCTTCAAATATTTTTGATGTTCCACCCCTCCTTCTCCTCTTTTGGATTTAGCTATACATTTGATATTTGTTTTTTTTAACATATAGTTATTATTAGGATGAAAATGTGTTTCCTTAATTTATAACTATCTATATTAAATTACTATTAAAGGACTACTCATGTAAAATAAAAATCTTGCAATATTATGTCAATAATTCAATTTTACCATCCTTTGTACCATCCTTGTCCAGGTATTACTTCTATCTATGTTATGAACTCCATACTATATGACTTTTTGCTATAGTCAGTTGACTTAAAAGTATTTAAGTATTAAATGGTTTGTGGTTTACAATTATAATAGAAGGAAGTGCTAGATTACACTTATAGGTTAGTTTAAAAGAATACAATACTTTTCCCATCCAAATTATGTACCCTAAAGGACCATTTGAGGGTTGGTGGACCCTAGGTGAAAAACCTCTCAACTAGATGATTTTTAAACTCCTTTGTAATTAAAATGGTGTAATCCAGGAGTTGCTTCTGGCTTCATTTGCTTTTCATGGATAAATTAACATCTCTGATCAGATTTTTCTTATATGTATTTGAGGATCATCATAAAATCTACATCTCAAGGACTATGTGAGGGAAAAGGTAATAATGCAAGGAGTAGGTGCTTTTTAAAAATGTAAAGCTCTTTTTATAAATTCCAGGTATTCTCAAGGAAAGCAGAGTCAGTAGAAACATCTTTCTCTCATTCCCTGCATACCCATTCCTTGGATCTCAGTGTTCCTTCCAAATTGTTGCAAAGAGTTTTGTGAACTATTGGAACAAAGCACTGGGTCCTATTGTTAAAGAATGCCATGTGCAAGAGGTTATCGGGAGAGGGTAGTATGTGAAATGGGTGAAGGTGGTCAAAGCTACAGAATTTTTTGGTTACAAAGTAAGTAATTCCCGGGGATATAATGACAACATAGTGATAATAATTAGCAATATGCATTATATATTTGAAAGTTGCTAAAAAAGTAGATTTTAAAAGTTAAAAAAAAGGTATTTAAGAACATAAAAATTGTCTTTCATATTTACCCACAAAGTGACTTTATACGGTGATTTTTAAAAAAATATTGTAGACCCTTAACTCTATTAACTTGGAATTCCTTTCAGCCAAAAAAGGTTTTATCTTTCTTATTATTTTTACCTTCTAACTATAAATTCTCTAAACTTTTATTTATCTAAAAAATCTTTATTTTTCTTTTGTTTTTAAAAGATGTTTTTGCTAGGATTTTCATGGTTTCAGGTCTTGTATTTAGGCCTTTAATACATTTTGACTAATTTTGTATATGTTTTGAAGAATGTTCTAATCTCATTCTTTCACATGTAACTGTCCATTTTCCCCAGCACTACATAGTGAAAAGGGTATCTTTTCTCCATTATATATTTGTGTGTCCTCTGTTGTATATTAATAGACTATGAGTGCATAGGTGTATTTTGGGCTCTCTGTTCTGTTCTCTTGATCTATGGGTCTGTTTTTATGTGCTGGCACCATGCTGTTCTGATTACTGAAGCTTTGAAGTACTGTCTGAAGTCCAGGAGTTCAGTACCTAAAGCTTTCTTCTTTTTTTCTTAAGATTGCTTTGACAGTTCTGAGTCTTTTATGGTTCCATATAAATATTAGCAGGATTTTTTTCTAGTTCTGTGAAAATAGTATGGACATTTTAATAATACGAATTCTTCCAAAACCATAAACAGGGCATATCTTTCCATTTATCTATATCAACTTTAATTTCCTTTATTTGTGTTTTATCATTTTCAGAGTATAGGTCTTTCACCTCCTTGGTTAAACTTATTCCTAGGCATTCTTTTTGGTATAATTTTCAACAGAATTGTTTCCTTAATTTTTCTTTCTGATAGTTCATTATTAGCGTACATTGCAAATGTGCTTCTGTTCTTTAAGCTTGTCTTGGCATTTTGTGATGTTGTGTGAAACTGTGGAGGAATCAAAATGAAAAATATGATCTATAGTGTAAGTTCTTTGAATTTCTTTAAGAATGGAGGAGAAAAATAAAACATACACTTTATTATTTTTAAAAATGGATTTCTGTATATTAATCTTGTGTCCTGCAACTTTACTGAATTCATTTAATAATTCTAGTGCTTTTTGGTGGAAGCTTTAGGGTTTTCAATATATAGTATTGTGTTATCCACAAACAGTGATAATTTCCCTACTTCATTTCCAGTGTGGATGTCTTTTATTTCTTTTTCTTGTCTGATTGTTGTGGCAAGGACTGACAATACTATGTTAAATAGAAGTGGTCAGAGTGGGCATGTCTGTCTTCGTGATTTTAGAGAAAAGTCTTTCAGCTTTTCATCTTTGAGTATGATGTAAACCGTAGATGTGTCATAAATGGCCTATGTTAGGTTAAGCTTTTTTCTCTCTATACCCCCCTTTAATGAGGGTTTTGCAGTTTATTGATTAGCATGTGTTACTGGAGGATTTGTGGAGAGATTAAAACATATGTGATTGTTTTTATGCTACGTAAACATAGAATTGCATTCAGAAAATATTTGAACATCTAAAAGTGAACAGGAAAAAAAAACAAACAACGAAGATCAGAAACTATTATCTTTCCAAGAAGTTTTCCAGGGATAGGGAAAATTCAGTGTTGGCAAAAATTAATAGTCACTTCCTGTCTAGACATTGTGTCCAGTCAATTTAGTAAAGTCATTACATATGGATAACGTGTTTATTGTTGAGCTAGTAGGATCTTCAGGAAATGAGAAGAAGCATAAAGCATAGCTCCTACTTGAAGAAAATTACAGATTAGTTTGGGAGATAAGACATTCATATAGTGATAAGTACTAATATGAGTAAATACTGTGAAAGTTTAATAGGAAGTATGCCTAAGGAGAAAATAAGTAGAACTGACAAAAATTATATTTGTAGAAGTTTCTGTGAACTGATTCAAGTGGAGATTTTCTATCATAGTGGCTATAATCAGGCCTCTATTCACAATTATGGGGCTATTCAGAAATATATATTAAATAATTTATTAATGATCTGTTCACACATTCCAATCTAAGAGAACTTATAACAATTTGTCAAGGCAAAAGATCCCCATGGTGAGATTGTTATAATCACAGTAGAAACCCAGGAGTCTACTCAATTTTATCCTCTCTTACCATCCTCTCTTAGTACGAATAAGAGACATCATATTTCTTACCAAGAATGCTCTTGTCCCTTTTACCAAATATATTTCAACAGAGAATACTATCTTGACCTTGTGCAGGGAAAAAAACTGAAGGGTAAGGATTAGTTCATGATTGCAACTCATAAATTTATTCCAGCATTCCTATCCTAGGAAAATGTTTAATGTTGGTTGGGAAATGATTACGGTTACCTACTCAATTCCCTAGGATTCCCTCTAACCTTATAAATTTAAATTCTGCTTTATTTCTGCTGACAGTAATTTTCAATGGACAAAAAATAAGACTAGATATCTTTAGTTTCTTTGTACCTTAAGGTGGCCAAAGAGATATCAAAATTAGTCAATGGATAGGCTTATTAAGAAAGCTTTCTTGAAATAATTGGTATATGTCAGTCTTCCAAATAGTGTTTCAGTTCAGTTCACTTCAGTCGCTCAGTCGTGTCCGACTCTTTGCAACCCCATGAATCGCAGCACGCCAGGCCTCCCTGTTCATCACCATCTCTCGGAGTTCACTCAGACTCACATCCATCGAGTCCGTGATGCCATCCAGCCATCTCATCCTCGGTTGTCCCCTCCTCCTCCTGCCCCCAATGCCTTCCAGCATCAGAGTCTTTTCCAATGAGTCAACTCTTCACATGAGGTGCTCATAGTACTGGAGTTTCAGCTTCAGCATCATTCCTTCCAGAGAAATCCCAGGGTTGATCTCCTTCAGAATGGACTGGTTGGATCTCCTTGCAGTCCAAGGGACTCTCAAAAGTCTTCTCCAATACCACAGTTCA
>SJYW01028922.1:445671-459523 GCA_006410735.1 Raphicerus campestris | reverse complement strand
ATGGTCATCTGAGTTAAATTCACCCATTCCAGTCCATTTTAGTTCGCTGATTCCTAGAATGTCGACGTTCACCCTTGTCATCTCTTGTTTGACCACTTCCAATTTTCCTTGATTCATGGACCTGACATTCCAGGTTCCTATGCAATATTTCTCTTTACAGCATCCAATCTTGCTTCTATCACCAGTCACAAGCACAACTGGGTCTTGTTTTTGCTTTGGCTCCATCCCTTCATTCTTTCTGGAGTTTTTTCTCCACTGATCTCCAGTAGCATATTGGGGACCTACTGACCTGGGGAGTTACTCTTTCAGTACCCTATCATTTTGCCTCTTCATGCTGTTCATGGGGTTCTTAAGGCAAGAACTGAAGTGGCTTGCCATTCCCTTCTCCAGTGGACCACATTCTGTCAGCCCTCTCTTACCATGACTCGCCCGTCTTGGGTTGCCCTGCAGGCATGGCTTGGTTTCATTGAGTTAGACAAGGCCGTGGTCCTAGTGTGATTCGATTGACTCGTTTTCTGTGAGTATGGTTTCAGTATGTCTGCCCTCTGATGCCCTCTTGCAACACCTACCATCTTACTTGGGTTTCTCTTACCTTGAGTGTGGGGTATCTTTTCACGGCTGCTCCAGCAAAGCACAGCTGCTGTTTCTTACCTTGATTGGATTCAGAGTTAAGGGTCAGTCAAGAATTGGGGGATCATTTATATGCTACTCTTAAGGCTTCTCATATTTGTGGCTACCTCCTCCTTTTAATCCAGTAACTACTACTATTTTTCATCCACTTTCCATATCTGCTTTCCCTATTGCAGTTTCCCTACTCATGGTGTAATTGTCTTTCTATTGCTGAATTATCCTGTTTTGCCATGGTTAGGCTGCTTTCTAAATTCCTGTTTTGTCACCATGTTGCTTTTCTTCTTTTCCTTCTTTCAGCCTGGGAGATTCAGTATGGTTATCCATGATTAGTGCCTTTGTGGGAAAACTGGAAAGTCGAGCTCTTCTGGGACCTCTCAGGGCCTTTCCACGTTGTATTTCTAGGTGGGTAGTCAGACTTCTTACATGGGGACTTAAAGGTCCAAGAGGGGATGTAGAAGCCACAGGATTATTCTTATCTAGTCTCATGATTTCAGAAATTAATTTGCATTCTATTCCATTGGTTAATAAATACATATACCCATAGAAGATTCAAGAGGAGAGCAATTCAACTTCACATCTTAACTGGAGGAATAGCAAAGATTTTTCAGCCATCTTTAATATACCAGAAGTTGTTTTCTTATTTTCATAAATCCTTAAAGGGGTAAAAATGATCTGCATACCATAGATGGATATAAAAATCAATTTGGAGAAGGGTAAAATAGGTCAAATGTCAACTGAAAATGAAAGAAGTATAATTATAAAAAGGAGAACAAAATAAGAATTTAAACTCCCAGCAGACATTATTGTTGAGGCAATGTGGACCTAGAAGAGGAGGAAAAGGATTAAATACCGTATAGAGACTCATATTCTTTAGGAATCTTAAAAATAGGCAGTGATATCCAAACTAAGAATAATGAGTTCCATTAGAGATTCTGCAAGTCTCTGACCAGGAGCTCTTGAGTTTATCACATTACACTCAGGAGGGACCATGGAACCCTCATCCATAAGCATGAACCTCACTGGTGCTGAGACACCCAGCTCTGATGACCAAACCCAGGACCTGGTTGTTCTACCAAAGTTCAAACATTATAGCACAAAACCTACCTTGAAACTTTTGTAATTTTTTCTGCTCAGGGAACTCTGATTAAATAAATTTCTCACACTATGTAATCCCCCCTTATAGTATTTCAAAATTTTATTTGGAAAGGAGAGTAATAATAATTAAGTTTGAAAAAAATATATAATAGTCAACATATCTTTCATTTGTTAGTTTTTCATCATCCTTCTTTATTCCTGCTAAATGCAAAATATACAGAAGAAAAATAAAATATTGGCTCACCATCAGAGAAACATGATTTCCTGAGTGATTCTGAAAATGACCCACATGCCTTCTCTTGAGCACCACAATGACAAACCAAAGCTTTATGAGACTGCAGTTGGCAGAAGAATCTGATGCCATAGAAGTACATTTCATGAATAAGTACAAGATGCACAGGAATCAAATAATGCCCTTTATTCTATGGATACTATTGTTTAATCAAATCCATGAAACATGATTCATTTAATCTTCTTAATATAAAGGATTCCAGCTCACATTTCTTCATTAGGTTTTAAAAAATACTCTTTGTAACAATAGGTTTTACTCTGCCTGAGGAATCATCTACTAATTACTATTTTTCCCCATGGTAAATAAATACCTTAAAATGTTAAAAAAAAAAAAACAACTAAAAATATTTTTAAGTTAGTTACATTGGGCTTCTTTTATAATGTTTTATTAAAATAATTTCCATTTGAACTTCATTATTTCTTCAAGGCATTAGCTTTAATTGATCTAATTTTAGTGATTTCTTACATGATGCGTGTCACTGGTTTATATCAGCATTCTGTCATCAGCTAAATAAACAACTTCTCCTTGGTATATTTTCTCTGTAGTTAAAATCACATCCATAAGTCCACCTTTTTCAGAGTTTAGAATTAGAATTTTTTTTAGCACTCATACATTAGACGAGCTAATGCAAATTTATGAGACATTTATCAATAGAACAGAATTTTACCAAAAAAAAAAACCCAAAAAACTAGTACCAGAGACCTGATTAGTTCCTGAACTTAATTATGTGTCCTTTAAGTAACCTGTACAAAAATTCTGAAAGTTATCTACTTACCACTCACTTTTATTGCTTTCATTATTCAAGGGATAAATATTTCTTGAATGCTGTTAGGAAGAAGTCCTTGGTCCCTTCAGTTCAGTTCAGTCTCTCAGTTGTGTCCGACTCTTTGTGACCCCATGGACCGCAGAATGCCAGATCTCCCTGTCCATCACCAACTCCTGGAGTTCACCCAAACTCATGTCCATTGAGTCAGTGATACCATCCAACCATCTCATCCCCTGTTGTCCCCTTCTCCTCCTGCCCTCAATCTTTCCCAGCATCAGGGTCTTTTCAAATGAGTCAGCTCTCTGCATTAGGTGGCCAAAGTATTGGAGTTTCAGCTTCAACATTAGTCCTTCCAATGAGCAACCAGGACTAATCTCCTTTAGGATTGTCTGGTTGGATCTCCTTGCAGTCCAAGGGACTCTCAAGAGTCTTCTCCAACACCACAATTCAAAAGCATCAATTCTTTAGCACTCGCCTTCTTCACAGTCCAACTCTCACATCCATACATGACTACTGGAAAAACCATAGCCTTGACTAGACGGACCTTTGTTGGCAAAATAATCTCTCTGCTTTTTAATATACTGTCTAGGTTGGTCATAACTTTCTTTCTAAGGAGCCTCCATCCCTTAGTTCCTCACAAACTCTGACATCTGGGAAGTTAATATATTAGAACAATGACATATATAGGAAGGAGTTAAAAATATTTTAGACACTGAATTTTTTCTTAAAATTTCTTTTAAAACTAGAGTAAGAGGTCTAAAGTTCAAAGAACATTTTTCCTTAATTCATAAAATGATATGTACCCCTTTTCTTTCTCTCTGTCCATATAAAACAAGCATAATCTTTGTTTGTAAAAAGCATAAAAATATATTGCTAAAGTATAAGGAATCTGTCTAGGAAGACAATTTACTGTTGTACAACTTTGTTATTGATTTCAGCTTGATCTTATTTAGAACATTTAGCTTCTCATTTTTAACTTTTTTACTTACATGCTTACCTAGACAATTTATTCAGTTATCCAGTACATGATATAGGGGCTTATTATTGAGAAAATTCTTTATATACCTTGCAATATGGCAGTGAACAAGACAGAATCTATAGTCTCATGGAGTTAGCATATAGCATTTCTTGAAGAAAACAATCTCCAAAATCACTTGATGCTCTGAAGCTGACTTCTTAAGATTCTACAACCATCATCCATTAATTTTGAATCCAGGTTATCTTTCCATTAACTATTGTTTGTAATGTTTTTGTTAAAGGTCAGGTCTCTCTTTAACCTCAGTTATTATTTTCCTCATATTTTAACCAGACTATGGTTTTCATCATATTCACTCTACTTACCTATTCTCTTGTTTGGTAGCTTTCGCTTCCAAGCTATCTTCAAGGTTAAACTTTGGGTTCAAGCTAGCCGCTAACATCGTTCAGTTATTAGCCTGTATGTGGTTCCCTCCCTTGTCCTTGCAGTCTAAATTAGATATCCTTTCTATATTTTTTATGTCATAGCACTTAAAACAGTTTTTATTGTTTCATTTGTTTACAATGCTTGTATTCCAAGCAAACGATAATATACTCTCTGAGGCAAACATGTTTCTGTATATGACAGAAAGGATATAGTGACAATATAGTGGCAATACATGTAATGTTAAAGGAGAGTCTTCTTCCATACATTAGCTTAAAATCATGAATCTTGTGATTGGTCAATTAAACAAGTAAAAGGATAATAATTCAAAACTAGGAATGAAACTGTACCATGTGTGAGTAGTTCATGTGTGGATTCCATATACATGGACTTAAATAACAACCCCACACTTCTTCCCTGCAAAAAAAAATAAACAACAAAAAGTCTCAACTCCTAAGAAACACCTTCCAACTTGTTAGTTCTATATAACGGGTTAAAAAAATAACGATAAAAGTAATGTGATGGCTATATTGGAAGTGTATCTTATCAAGTAAACTGGCTAGTCATAGTATTCCCCTTAACCCCATATATGCTGTTAATGTCATTGATTCATCATACCTATAAGATATTTTCAGGAAGGCAACTTGATTAATTACAGTTTATAATGACAGACATAGCAGCGGCTGTCACTCTGCTAGGAGTCTGCCTGAAGGCCATTGATCACACAGGAACTTTAAGTGATAGAAGATAGTTCTACATAAGAATCAGTCTTTTCAAGAGTACCTAAGACAAAAACAATTACCTTGGCCCAGGAGTGTTTTCAAAAGTGTACAAGTTTATTTCTCCCAGCGGATTTTGCTAGCTTCTCCATAAAACAATGATGTCTGTAACCTATAAAATCAAGCAGAAATTATTCCTGCCAGTATTATAATAAACTAGTTAATATTGAGTACTTTTATGAGGCAAGAACTAAAACAAATTCTTCCTGAAAACACTGGATGCGTTGTTAATTTATATTATCGGAAAAAAAAAATTTTACAATATGACGATCTATATCTATCCAGTTTTATCTATTCCAGTTGAATGTACAATAATGAAGCCTGATTTAAAGGGTCTAGTGCAAAAGGAGAATGTGGGGCCTATTGTTAAAAGGAATTAACGCTTTAAAGGCAGAGACAGTAAATCATTAAACCAACCATAGGGCACTGTTTAGCTGAGTAGACTGCATGCCCTGGCTATAATTTAGAGTCTTTATGCCAAATCCCTTGCTGTATTTGTATGTGTGTCTCTGTGTGTGCATGTGCTTAGTCATGTCCAACTCTCTGTGACCCATGGACTGTAGTTCACCAGACTCCCAGTCCGTGGGATTTTCCAGGGAAGAATACTGGAGTAGGTTGTCATTCCTTCTTCAGAGAACCTTCCAGATCCAGGGGTCAAACTATCATCTCCTGGGTCTCCCGCATTGGCAAGAGGATTCTTTACCACAGGGCCATTTGGGAAGCCTCACTANACTTCTCCTTGGTATATTTTCTCTGTAGTTAAAATCACATCCATAAGTCCACCTTTTTCAGAGTTTAGAATTAGACTTTTTTTTAGCACTCATACATTAGACGAGCTAATGCAAATTTATGAGACATTTATCAATAGAACAGAATTTTACCAAAAAAAAAAAACAAAAAACTAGTACCAGAGACCTGATTAGTTCCTGAACTTAATTATGTGTCCTTTAAGTAACCTGTACAAAAATTCTGAAAGTTATCTACTTACCACTCACTTTTATTGCTTTCATTATTCAAGGGATAAATATTTCTTGAATGCTGTTAGGAAGAAGTCCTTGGTCCCTTCAGTTCAGTTCAGTCTCTCAGTTGTGTCCGACTCTTTGTGACCCCATGGACCGCAGAATGCCAGATCTCCCTGTCCATCACCAACTCCTGGAGTTCACCCAAACTCATGTCCATTGAGTCAGTGATACCATCCAACCATCTCATCCCCTGTCGTCCCCTTCTCCTCCTGCCCTCAATCTTTCCCAGCATCAGGGTCTTTTCAAATGAGTCAGCTCTCTGCATTAGGTGGCCAAAGTATTGGAGTTTCAGCTTCAACATTAGTCCTTCCAATGAGCAACCAGGACTAATCTCCTTTAGGATTGTCTGGTTGGATCTCCTTGCAGTCCAAGGGACTCTCAAGAGTCTTCTCCAACACCACAATTCAAAAGCATCAATTCTTTAGCACTCGCCTTCTTCACAGTCCAACTCTCACATCCATACATGACTACTGGAAAAACCATAGCCTTGACTAGACGGACCTTTGTTGGCAAAATAATCTCTCTGCTTTTTAATATACTGTCTAGGTTGGTCATAACTTTCTTTCTAAGGAGCCTCCATCCCTTAGTTCCTCACAAACTCTGACATCTGGGAAGTTAATATATTAGAACAATGACATATATAGGAAGGAGTTAAAAATATTTTAGACACTGAATTTTTTCTTAAAATTTCTTTTAAAACTAGAGTAAGAGGTCTAAAGTTCAAAGAACATTTTTCCTTAATTCATAAAATGATATGTACCCCTTTTCTTTCTCTCTGTCCATATAAAACAAGCATAATCTTTGTTTGTAAAAAGCATAAAAATATATTGCTAAAGTATAAGGAATCTGTCTAGGAAGACAATTTACTGTTGTACAACTTTGTTATTGATTTCAGCTTGATCTTATTTAGAACATTTAGCTTCTCATTTTTAACTTTTTTACTTACATGCTTACCTAGACAATTTATTCAGTTATCCAGTACATGATATAGGGGCTTATTATTGAGAAAATTCTTTATATACCTTGCAATATGGCAGTGAACAAGACAGAATCTATAGTCTCATGGAGTTAGCATATAGCATTTCTTGAAGAAAACAATCTCCAAAATCACTTGATGCTCTGAAGCTGACTTCTTAAGATTCTACAACCATCATCCATTAATTTTGAATCCAGGTTATCTTTCCATTAACTATTGTTTGTAATGTTTTTGTTAAAGGTCAGGTCTCTCTTTAACCTCAGTTATTATTTTCCTCATATTTTAACCAGACTATGGTTTTCATCATATTCACTCTACTTACCTATTCTCTTGTTTGGTAGCTTTCGCTTCCAAGCTATCTTCAAGGTTAAACTTTGGGTTCAAGCTAGCCGCTAACATCGTTCAGTTATTAGCCTGTATGTGGTTCCCTCCCTTGTCCTTGCAGTCTAAATTAGATATCCTTTCTATATTTTTTATGTCATAGCACTTAAAACAGTTTTTATTGTTTCATTTGTTTACAATGCTTGTATTCCAAGCAAACGATAATATACTCTCTGAGGCAAACATGTTTCTGTATATGACAGAAAGGATATAGTGACAATATAGTGGCAATACATGTAATGTTAAAGGAGAGTCTTCTTCCATACATTAGCTTAAAATCATGAATCTTGTGATTGGTCAATTAAACAAGTAAAAGGATAATAATTCAAAACTAGGAATGAAACTGTACCATGTGTGAGTAGTTCATGTGTGGATTCCATATACATGGACTTAAATAACAACCCCACACTTCTTCCCTGCAAAAAAAAATAAACAACAAAAAGTCTCAACTCCTAAGAAACACCTTCCAACTTGTTAGTTCTATATAACGGGTTAAAAAAATAACGATAAAAGTAATGTGATGGCTATATTGGAAGTGTATCTTATCAAGTAAACTGGCTAGTCATAGTATTCCCCTTAACCCCATATATGCTGTTAATGTCATTGATTCATCATACCTATAAGATATTTTCAGGAAGGCAACTTGATTAATTACAGTTTATAATGACAGACATAGCAGCGGCTGTCACTCTGCTAGGAGTCTGCCTGAAGGCCATTGATCACACAGGAACTTTAAGTGATAGAAGATAGTTCTACATAAGAATCAGTCTTTTCAAGAGTACCTAAGACAAAAACAATTACCTTGGCCCAGGAGTGTTTTCAAAAGTGTACAAGTTTATTTCTCCCAGCGGATTTTGCTAGCTTCTCCATAAAACAATGATGTCTGTAACCTATAAAATCAAGCAGAAATTACTCCTGCCAGTATTATAATAAACTAGTTAATATTGAGTACTTTTATGAGGCAAGAACTAAAACAAATTCTTCCTGAAAACACTGGATGCGTTGTTAATTTATATTATCGGAAAAAAAAAATTTTACAATATGACGATCTATATCTATCCAGTTTTATCTATTCCAGTTGAATGTACAATAATGAAGCCTGATTTAAAGGGTCTAGTGCAAAAGGAGAATGTGGGGCCTATTGTTAAAAGGAATTAACGCTTTAAAGGCAGAGACAGTAAATCATTAAACCAACCATAGGGCACTGTTTAGCTGAGTAGACTGCATGCCCTGGCTATAATTTAGAGTCTTTATGCCAAATCCCTTGCTGTATTTGTATGTGTGTCTCTGTGTGTGCATGTGCTTAGTCATGTCCAACTCTCTGTGACCCATGGACTGTAGTTCACCAGACTCCCAGTCCGTGGGATTTTCCAGGGAAGAATACTGGAGTAGGTTGTCATTCCTTCTTCAGAGAACCTTCCAGATCCAGGGGTCAAACTATCATCTCCTGGGTCTCCCGCATTGGCAAGAGGATTCTTTACCACAGGGCCATTTGGGAAGCCTCACTATATATTGTATACAAAAAAAATAAACCTTTTTGTCTTCTAAAATAGGCACAGTTATCAATATTTACACACAGAGACTGTAGCACAGAAAAGCATCCTGTGTTTAGCTAAAGTTTCCCAGGAAGTCAGCAGGAACACTCAGGCAATAACCTAGGATCCTAACTCCAGCTAGCTCTCTGTTTACTTTATCAGGTTTCATCTCCAAATCGAACTGCAATTTCAACAAATGGCAAAGACATTTATGACCAATATATCCTGCTTCCCCTTAAAATATCACCTCTGCAGTCAATTCTAGGAATTTAATTGTATGAGACAAACAACAACTGTTGCTTTCGTGAATTACTTTTTTGCCCCATTCAGAGTCCAAAACATTACCAGATTCAGGAAATGAAAAAACTCATAAAGCAGCAGCTCTTTTCTATCCAGTGCAGCTGAGAGATGCAATTAATAAAAATAGAGAGACTAGACAGCCTAGCAGCACCCAAAGTAATAACACCTTTTATGAATATGAGACATAGGTCTTGGGGCCTCTTGAGGCAGGATTCTGCTCTATTGATTACATTGTCAGACAACACATTTCATATCACTGAACATGTCCTGTATCAGGAGATGTGGGAAAGGGACACTAGAGGAAACATAAATTTCAGTGGAAACAGGAGTGCCTATGAACCTCAGCATGCATTTCTGAGAGCAAGAAAGGTGATCTCCTTTGTGGGGCCAGTTGCAGGAGTCCTCATAAGTTAGAAAAGCATCAGTAGCTGGGGAAGAACTTAAGCACCTAAGTACAGACAACATGGCATGAAATTCCAAGCTATGGCAAATATTTGTTTCCTAGGAACTGCCACAAGGCTCTCAAATTTCTCATCTTTGCTTTCACACATTTCACAATTTTTTATATACCAGATCCTATACTTAGCCATATTGGCTCCTGTGATAAAAGTAATTCTGTTTATTGTATGCAAGTATTAATTCAATGCAATTTCCCTGTCATTCCATGCCCTATATCCACAAATTTTGTCTCCTATTAATCACTCTAGCAAGTTAAGATTTCTAGTCAACAGGTTTCCTCAGATATTTNTCAACAAAGGTCTGTCTAGCCAAGGCTATAGTTTTTCCAGAAGTCATGTATGGATGAGAGAGTTGGACTATAAAGAAATCTGAGCACTGAAGAATTGATGCTTTTGAACTATGGTGTTGGAGAAGACTCTTGAGAGTCCCTTGGACTGCAAGGAGATCCAACCAGACAATCCTAAAGGAGATCAGTCTTGGGTGTTCATTGGAAGGACTGATGTTGAAGCTGAAACTCCAATACTATGGCTACCTGATGTGGAGAGCTGACTCATTTGAAAAGACTGTGATGCTGGGAAAGATTGAAGGCAGGAGGAGAGGGGGATGCCAGAGGATGAGATGGTTGGATGGCATCATTGACTCAATGGACGTGAGTTTGGGTAGGCTCCAGGAGTTGGTGATGGACAGTAGGGCCTCGAGTACTGAGGCCCATGTGTTGCAAAGAGTTGGACACTATTGAGTGACTGAACTGAACTGAACATTGCTTGATTTTGTTGTACTTTCTTCTGTAGTAGCTAGTATGTTATTTCTGCATTCTTTTTTATACTTTCAATACAAAGTGGAAGAAAATCTGTCTCCATTACTTCTTTCTCTTTTTGCCCACTAGTACTTCCAGTACTTCCCCCAAAGGAGAAAAACTGAAATGATTGGTCAGAGCTAAGAACTGAGTATAATATAAAAAGTCCCCAACCAATGGTGAGGTTTTGCTTCCAGTTCTTTTACTCAAATGCAGCATTCTCTCTTCTGCCTCTGGATTCATGAGGTGGGCACATGTGGGGCAAAGTCCACAAGGCTTTTTAGTTCCAACTCAGACTGGGAGAGAAGGGATGAGTGTGAAGCATACTTTCCCTTCTTGTCTGTGTAATTTGAAGGATAAAAAGATTTAGTGTCAATGCCACAGATCTCCCAAATGGGAAGGATTAGGACAGTATATTTTGGCTTGCAGGCTGATGTTTCATGAAGGAAAAGAAAATACAAAATAAATCCAGAAAATCCCTGCACTCATTTGTGTAATATGCTTGGCTGGCGATAAATAATGTTGGCTGTTTACTTCCCATAACTATTGTATTTTGTTTTTGTTTTTTAACATCATCAACCCCAGAAAGGTGGAATGATGAATGATGAGATTTCAATACCAAAGCACCACCTTGCACACTTAACAACTATATGTTTCTTCCCTCTACTTCACAGTCCTCCAGAGATAGTTTGGGCAAAGAGGAGAGGTATTGAGAAATAGGGGAAGGAATTTGAAGAGACAGAGAGAAATCTCTAATTCAACAATTGGACCATGATATTTCCTGCGGCTCAGTCTCTTAGATTCCTTGCTTCCTTGGCTGGATAGGGCAAATCTTGATAGTCATCTACAGATACTCAGACTCTTCTTTCAGTCAGCAGAGCACACAGCCAGTCAACAGGATTCCATTTCCCATGCCCCCTGGTAGTGAGATCACTAAATTCTAAGCCACAGGGATATGCATACTACTGAATTTTGCTCTCTCCTTGCCCCTCTCTTTGCCATTGTCTGGCACGTAGATGTAATGGCAGATGCCGATGCCAGGAATTCAGAGATGAAAGTGTACCATGAGGATAGTAGGGCTACCCTAAGCAGGCTTTTCATTATAAAAAAGAAAAGCAAGCATCTTTACTGTTTTAAGCCATTGTGTCTTGGGTCTTTTTGTTTTATCAGTTTAGACTATACCCAAATTAATCCAGATGAAGGGGTTCCTCAGAAATGTGGCCTATTCTCTTTCCCTGTATACCATTCCCCACAGTTTCTCAATTACAATGATTTCCTAGTTCACACCACAGTTTTTAAGACATCTTTGGTTCCAATATACTTATAAGCTAAAGTACCATTTTATCTCTAGGTACAAAGAGTTATGTATTTCTTACTCTTCGCTGACATTCTTCAAAGCTGATGATAGCTTCTTTTCATTTTGAAATCAGGTAGTCATATTCTTTTTAGTCCTCCTATTTTTAATTCTTACCAAGAATAAATGAAAACTTTTGGATATTTATGAATTCATCTTTGCAAATACAAGTGCAGAGTGATGGATGGTGCCCGACTCTCATCAATTAGGAATTTCAACATGCTTTTTTCCCCCTTTGTCATGGCTGCCATCACCAGCCTCTCCATAGTAAATGCATTTCCTCTTTGGAACATTTTTCACAAAAATGCATAGCAAACATTACTCCAAGAACAGCTCAAAGGAAAAAATACACAATATAAATTTCCATACATTGAAGATGTCTATGGAAAGTGCGATGTTATAACTTAAAGGATCAAGAACTTTTAATTAGAGCTCCTGGGTTCAAATATCATCCATTATCTATAAATACTGGTCGAGTTTACCTCTCAGACCTCAGTTTCTCATCTATGGAGGAAAATTGCAGTATTTGCCTACTGTGGATTAAATGAGTTTATACCTGTAATGTGTAGTTTGTAGAATGAATGACATGTTGCTGACACATGGCAGCCACTCACTCGCTGTTAATTCTTCGTGTAGTTAATGCTTTGAGTCTTTTCTAAATCTATCTTCACAAGTAATTGACAGTCAGTGTATTTGAAAGCAGTGTCTGAAGCCAACATGTTTGCCTGGTTTAGGGAGAGTGAATGTTTTGTCAAGTGGTTGGGGCCTACTCCAAATTCACAGAAACAACACAAAATGCTTACTGAACTGAAGAATACTAATTATCTACCCTATTTATAATAATCTTACAAAGTCTCATTACCTACAGCAGTCACAATGCATTCATCTCATTTCTGTTTAGGCTGGGAAAATTACAGGAAGGCCTTGTCATTCTTTTTGGAGTTTTCTGTATTTGGTGACATTTCCCCAGCTTGCTACAAAACAGCAGCTGCAATTAATTACTTTTTGAATCAACTAGAGGACAGCTTGTAAGTTTTCTGCTGCCCTCTGTCAATTCTGGCACAATGAATTCTTTTTCGGAGTTGCATTTTACAACCTGCATTTTAAGCATTTCAGAGATTGCAGGGCCTGAACATAAAATAGTAGACTGGGGGAACATTTTATATTTAGCATTTTCCCAGAAAATATAGCACTATAATGATAATCAATCAACTTGGGATCCTAGTGTTTGTAATTAACAAATATTTTTACTTTTTAAAAAGTTTGAAACTTTGTAAAATTCTCCTACTAATGGTTGAGTTGACATAATCTTATGCTCTCAAAAGATTAGTAAAGATCTCCATCAGTGTGGGATTGTCTATGCTGACCTCATCACCTTCCAAAGTTTGTTTTTTTTTTAATACTTTATTCTACTTTACAATACTGTATTAGTTTTGCCATACATTGACATGAATCAGCCACAGGTGTACAGGAGCTCCCAATGCCGAAGCCCCTTCCCACCTTCCATCCCACACCATCTCCCCGGATCATCCCGTACACCAGCCCCAAGCATCCTGTATCCTGTATTGAACATAGACTGGCGCTTCGTTTCTTATATGATAGTATACATGTTTCAGTGCCATTCTCCCAAATCATCCCACCCTCTCCCTCTCCCTCAGAGGCCAAAAGTCCGTTCTATACCTCTCTGTCTCTTTTGTTGTCTCACATACAGGGTCATCATTACTATCTTCCTAAATTCCATATATATGTGTCAGTATACTGTATTGGTGTTTTTCTTTTTGGCTTACTTCACTCTGTATAATTGGCTCCAGTTTCATCCATCTCATTAGAACAGAGTCAAATTTATTCTTTTTAAGGGCTGAGTAATACTCCATTGTGTATATGTACCACCACTTTCTTATCCATTCATCTGCTGATGGACATTTAGGTTGTTTCCATGTCCTGGTGATTATAAACAATGTTGCAATGAACATTGGGGTACTTGTGTCTCTTTCAGTTCTGGTTTCCTTGGTGTGTATGCCCAGCAGTGGGAATGCTGGGTCATAAGGCAATTCTATTTGCAATTTTT
>SJYW01028922.1:419394-443235 GCA_006410735.1 Raphicerus campestris | reverse complement strand
AAGGAATCTCCACACTGTTTTCCGTAATGGCTATACTAGTTTGCATTCCCACCAACAGTGTAAGAGGGTTCCCTTTTCTCCACATCCTCTCCAGCATTAATTGCTTGTAGACTTTTGGATCGTAGCCATTCTGACTGGTGTAAAGTGGTACCTCATTGTGGTCTTGATTTGCATTTCTCTGATAATGAGTGATGTTGAGCATCTTTTCATGTGTTTGTTAGCCATCTGTATGTCTTCTTTGGAGAAATGCCTATTTATTTCTTTGGCCCATATTTTGATTGGATCGTTTATTTTTCTGGAGTCGAGCTACATAAGTTGCTTGTATATATTTGAGATTAGTTGTTTGTCAGTTGCTTCATTTGCTATTGTTTTCTCCCATTCAGAAGACTGTCTTTTCACCTTACTTATAGTTTCCTTTGTTATGCAGAAGCTTTTAATTTTAATTAAATCCCATTTGTTTATATTTGCTTTTACTTCCAGTGTACTGGGAGGTGGATCATAGAGGATCCTGCTGTGATTTATGTCAGAGAGTGTTTTGCCTATGTTCTCCTCAAGGAGTTTTAATCATCTGAAAATGAGATACGATGAGAGAGGAAAATCCCAACCTGGAGGTTCTTGTCAGTCCTTTTTAGTCAGTAATTGTACATACTTCCACTCTGTTCAGAACCTATGTTAAATGAAATGTCTCACATTTATTTTGTCTTCAAGTTTTCAAGTTATACACAGACACATGTCATAGAATTTTTGTGTTACTAAAGCCCATCTCCATAATTGACCTTAAAATGAGGTGAGGGGTTGTGAACTGTGCAGGAATTCACATAACCTCAATCAGATAAGTGATTCCCTAGATGAGCATTTATAAATGATTTCAGAAAGTATTTTTGATATAGGTTTTATTCACTTTAAACAAAATGATGGTGTTACATATATAAGAAGATGGCATTTGAGATGAGGTAACTTTCTCTAATCTATTCCCTTCTTCAGCACCTATCTTGTACTTACTCAATATAAATAGCAAACAATTTTCAGCTTCATGGGTAATGGAAGTTAGGCCAATTCAAAATGACCTCTTTTAGATGTTTCTAGACATATATATTGTGAAAATGTGATGTTCAAAGAACACTGCCAGCTGACTCCTCATGGGAACAAAAAGGAATTGTTCAAAAGGTATTGGATATATGAAAATTCAGTTTCCTACAAGTGAATCAAAAGTCAGAGGTAGTCACACTTGTCTTTGTCCTTTTAGTCAATCTGCTCTTTTATTTCAGTAGTAGTAAAACAAGATGTTAGAGGATAATGTTTTGCATCTCAAATTGACTGAGGTATTAGTCTGATAGTTATTAAGGAATCAAGTATAAGCGTGAAACTAACATTTCATGTTCAGATTTTCAAAAGAAATGATCCAAAACTTGTTCCCAGAATCCAGAGTCTTTACATTTATTTCATAAATATAATAATGGGCCAGAGTGTGAGGGGAAGATATTGTGAGACAAAATGGTGAACAGAATTCTTTAGAAAGAGTTGTTACTTGGCTGAACTCTCACCACATTCTTTTCAAGGGATAAGAAGTCAGGCACCACCTTCAAACTTTGAACATGAGCTTCCAGGACATCAAAATATAATTTTCAAAACATTAACTCTCCCACAGATAAACAGTGAATCTATGACAATAGCTTTTTTAAACCAATTAAGTGAGTAAAATTGCCTGATAACAAAACAATTATTTAAAAAAAAAAAAAGAAAGAAAGAAAGAAAGAAAAACCGCCAGATACGATTGCAAAGTTAGAAAACTGTGTAATGTCCCATAGGACAAAAAAAAAAAAGAAAAAGAAAGAAATCACTAGTCTTCCATTTTCAAAATATCATTTGCACCTCTACTTATCAAAACTAATTTGCAGCTTATCAATATTCTGTAACGTAACATCTAACTTTTCAGAATCTGAGACCTAATTATTAGTAAACAGTAAAAGATGTTAGCTTATTTTGGAATGACAGATGACCTTTGGACAGGCTAGTGAGACAATGCTCTTATATGAATTTGAAAGGGCACATGGTAATCTTTTTTGCCTTATTTGTAAGTTTTGGATAACATCCTTGATAAGGAGATGACTCAGAGTATTTTGAGATATATTCCCTGTAGTCCAAATGTAGAGAACAGTGCCTGCTGACTCCTGCCTGAAGAAGGTAAAGTGGACTGTAGCAGGAGTCTAATTAGGTCCCTGGAAATGTTGAAGGCAACAGTCAGGCAGACTAAGATCCTTGGTGGATCTTTCTGAAACCCAAAATGTTACAGGTATGTTCTCCTCTGACCAAGTCTGGTCTGTATGGTAGGTAGACTCCTCTTAGTTCTGACCCATATGGTCTTCTGGAGAGGCACAGGGAGCTCAAGAGAAAGGCTTGGATGCCCAAGGGCTGAGCTAGAGGTTACAAGAGACCATCTGGGAAATAGATACATTTGGCAAACCATGAAAAATGCAGGAAAAGGGTGCCAAGCAGGTGGCCTTTGAAGAGCCAACAAAAGTATCCACAAGAGAAATCTAACTTTCATCATTCTCCATGCCCACTCAGGATCACTAACTTTAGCTACCTGCCAGGCCCACAGTGGAAACAAGTCAAACAAGTAATAACTGGCATATGGACCTACAGACTTACTTGCCCCAACCCTCACCCTAGTAGGAAAATGGAGAATGAGAACATGAAGAAAATAGAGAATAAAAGTAACTCACACCCTTCCCCAGGCAGGCTTTCTGCCTGAAGTAGGTGAAATTGGGAGCGTCTCAGGTAGCTCGGTGGTAAAGAATCCATCTGCAAATGCAGGCCATGCACGAGTCTTGGGTTCAGTCCCTGAGTCAGAAAGATCTGCTGGAGAGGGAAGCGGCAACTCATCCAGTATTCTTGCTTGGAAAATCCCATGGACAGAGGAGCCTGGAAGGCCCCAGTTCATGGGGTCACAAAGAGTTGGACACAACTGAGCATGCATACAGATTAAGTAGGAGATATTTGGGGAGTGGGCTTCATATGTTTCTACAACACATACCACACGCATACTGCAATGATTTTTTTCTTTAAAACTAAACCACATTGATTTTTCCCCCTCAGGTTTTTAACATAAAACTGATACATACCATTGTGTTAGCTTAAGGTGTACAACATAATTTGATCTATGTGTATATTGTAAAAAATTTTTTTAATGTTTACCACACTAAATTTAGTTAGAATCCATCATTTCACATAGTTATAACATTTTTGCTTCTGGTGAGAATTTTTTAAAAATCNATTTTGGAATGACAGATGACCTTTGGACAGGCTAGTGAGACAATGCTCTTATATGAATTTGAAAGGGCACATGGTAATCTTTTTTGCCTTATTTGTAAGTTTTGGATAACATCCTTGATAAGGAGATGACTCAGAGTATTTTGAGATATATTCCCTGTAGTCCAAATGTAGAGAACAGTGCCTGCTGACTCCTGCCTGAAGAAGGTAAAGTGGACTGTAGCAGGAGTCTAATTAGGTCCCTGGAAATGTTGAAGGCAACAGTCAGGCAGACTAAGATCCTTGGTGGATCTTTCTGAAACCCAAAATGTTACAGGTATGTTCTCCTCTGACCAAGTCTGGTCTGTATGGTAGGTAGACTCCTCTTAGTTCTGACCCATATGGTCTTCTGGAGAGGCACAGGGAGCTCAAGAGAAAGGCTTGGATGCCCAAGGGCTGAGCTAGAGGTTACAAGAGACCATCTGGGAAATAGATACATTTGGCAAACCATGAAAAATGCAGGAAAAGGGTGCCAAGCAGGTGGCCTTTGAAGAGCCAACAAAAGTATCCACAAGAGAAATCTAACTTTCATCATTCTCCATGCCCACTCAGGATCACTAACTTTAGCTACCTGCCAGGCCCACAGTGGAAACAAGTCAAACAAGTAATAACTGGCATATGGACCTACAGACTTACTTGCCCCAACCCTCACCCTAGTAGGAAAATGGAGAATGAGAACATGAAGAAAATAGAGAATAGAAGTAACTCACACCCTTCCCCAGGCAGGCTTTCTGCCTGAAGTAGGTGAAATTGGGAGCGTCTCAGGTAGCTCGGTGGTAAAGAATCCATCTGCAAATGCAGGCCATGCACGAGTCTTGGGTTCAGTCCCTGAGTCAGAAAGATCTGCTGGAGAGGGAAGCGGCAACTCATCCAGTATTCTTGCTTGGAAAATCCCATGGACAGAGGAGCCTGGAAGGCCCCAGTTCATGGGGTCACAAAGAGTTGGACACAACTGAGCATGCATACAGATTAAGTAGGAGATTTTTGGGGAGTGGGCTTCATATGTTTCTACAACACATACCACACGCATACTGCAATGATTTTTTTCTTTAAAACTAAACCACATTGATTTTTTCCCCTCAGGTTTTTAACATAAAACTGATACATACCATTGTGTTAGCTTAAGGTGTACAACATAATTTGATCTATGTGTATATTGTAAAAATTTTTTTTAATGTTTACCACACTAAATTTAGTTAGAATCCATCATTTCACATAGTTATAACATTTTTGCTTCTGGTGAGAATTTTTTAAAAATCTATTTTAGCAACTTTCAAATATACAATGCAATATCATTAACTATAGTTGCCATGCTATACATTCCATCCCTTAAACTTGTCTTAACTGAAAGTTTGTACCTTTTGACCATCTTCACCTGTTTCCCAACCACCCACCCCCTGCCTGAAGTAGGTTGAGTCAGAGATTTACCAGGAAGCCAAGTTTAGCATTTTAACTCTTATGTGGGAATGGGTATTCATTTTATTGAATTTCTGAATTGTGAATTATTATGACAAAAATGACTACTTTGCTTGTTTGCTTTCAGTCTGAATGGGAACAGAAAGTATCGAGCGTGCCCAAGTTTTCAGTGAGGGGCAGGGGAGGAATATAACCCTTTAAATAAAATTGTAAAGGGAGAATGGGAAATAAAAATAAAAATGCACTGTAGTTGCCATCTACATCCCATGCTTTTTCATTAGTGGTAGAAACTTTTTATTTTATATGAGGAAGCCAGCCAATGGGACTTAGACACATTCAGGGACCACATCTACTCAGCTCACCAAGATCCCACATGACCATTTTGGGGTTTAGGAACTGAACGTAAAACTTCGCCACCAAGATAATAGAGAAGAATCACAACTAAAGAAATAAAAACTATAGTAAATTATACTTCATTCCCAACTTCCACTTTTAGATGTCTGTGTTAAACTTTTTAGGTGTATGATGTATAGAGAAATGTATGCTGTTCCAATGGGAGAAACATTTTTTTCCTTTCCCAGATGACATAAACTTGACAGCCAGGAAAATACATGATATTCTTCATAAGTAAAAATATTACCTTTCAAGTAAGTAAGTCATTTGAACAAAATCTTTTTCATTTTTAGCTTATTTTGGCTAAAGATGCTGTATGCTACTGTAGTAACTGTAAGGCTTTTAAAATTAAACAGTCCTGGAGTTGGATCCCACCTCTACCACATTTTAACATTCTGACTTTGAGCAAGGTATTTAACCCTTTAAAGCCTCAATTCTTCATCAATAAAATTGGGATGATATCCACTTCATTTTAAATGGAATTCTCCACCCTTCTACATTTCAAACAGGGATTAGACAGTACACTAATCATTTCATGCCTCACAGAAAAAAAGTATTCAACTTCTTGGAAAAAAAAATGACTTGTAATCTTCAAGGCTTATTATAACATAACTGACCTGGTGAATAGTTTTTCCTTCTAAGCTTGACATGGAGGCTTTGGATTTGAACTTCAAATTCAAATGGCTTGCCATTAGGTCTCCTGAGCTGAACTCTGCTCTAGGGACTACCAGAGTGACATTTGTTTTTCTTAGAACTTTGAGCAGCCTGTCTGCAGCAAGTGATCCTTAGGTTCTGAAGCCAGGCACATTGATTACTCCTCTGCTTCCATAATTCGAAGAGTGGGATCAGTTTTGAAAATCTCTAAACAATTTCAATCCTGGGATAGAAATACTAATATCCAGTCAGCTGGTTTGAATTCCCTGTTGTCTAAACAACTTATTAGGGAGGTATGTGTAAACCTTGAAGCTAGCTTGCTATGAAATTTTGAGAAAAAAAAGTAAAGATTCCTCAAAAGATGATTATGAAACAGAGGAGTGTGGAAGATGGATGCTTTGGTCAGAACCCAGTGGGAAGAGGTGGTGGATAAACCAAGGTCCAGAACTAGGGGATATTCCTGGGTGTCCATGACTCCACTTGGGAATGAGGAGCAAGAACTAGCTCAGATACTGTCAAAAAAGTAAAATTCTGAGCATGAATTTAGAAACAGATCCACTGAAAGACAATAATGAGGGTGAGATCAGCTGATCAGTTGAGAAAAGGCCAAAGAACGCAAGGTGCAGTGCAAGGTAAACCATTTTAACACACTCTGAGGGCTCAAAATTCAGCAGTATTTCTACAAAAACAGCATTTAAGAAGAAAAATCAGACCTTTCCAGTGTGCATATGAATACTTCTGTCAAACAACTGGGAAAATGGACTGTCCTGTGCCTAGTCACTCAGTCATGTCTGATTTTTTTTGTGATCCCATAGACTGTAGCGTATCAGGTTCCATTGTCCATGGGGATTCTCCAGGCAAGAATTACTGGAGTAGGTTTCCATGCCCTCCCCCAGGGAATCTTTCCAACCCAGAGATCAAACCCAGGTCCTCTGCGTTGCAGGTGGATTCTTTACTGTCTGAGCCACCAGAGAAGCCCAGGAAAATGGATTACATTCACAATTATATAGTATTTGGTAGAGCCTGTTGCAAGTTTGGCACTCTATACATGAGCAAGTCCAATAGTTCAACATAGCCAGCCTGAGAATAGACCAAAGCATTTCTCCATCAGCTCTGGACCCTGTTGGATGAAAGTCCATGAGGATATTAGCTTCCTGTATTCCAGATTGCACACACTTATTTGATGAGTGGGTCCCATAAAGACTGCAGTCGAGGAGAAACTCAAGGAGTAAAATGAAAGACCCCTGGAGTCACTCATCATGAGATGAGTGGCTGAAATCAGAGGTGAGGCTGTGAGGATATCAGTCTAGTCACAGGAGGTATACAATACTCTCACACCTAGGAGTTTAACATGATGGTAGACATCAGAAAGGTATAAATAAATGCTAAATTACCAATTGTAATAAAGATTAGAAATGAAAAGAAGCAGATTCTATGAGAAAGCAACTAGTGGAGACAGAGACATAATTTTAATGAAGAGTCAGAAAAAGACCTATTTGAGAAACTGACCTGTACTCTGAGGTCAAATTATAATCACAATAGAGGACATCAGGGCTCTTCCAGTTTATGGTCTAAAACTTATGCGAGGGCAAGGGTAAATACCCATTGCTAGCTACATGGATGAATATAGAATGCATTAAATAGTGTCTGAGTACTGAATGAGGCCCTGACACAAATTAGCCCCTTTCAGTGCCTGTCATACTGTCTAGAGTACTAATATTATTCCATTCCCTACAGTCTTGCATTATACTATGAGAAAATTAATAAAAAATTTTCACTTCAAACTAATTAATTTAGAGTTATTCTATATGTAAAGAGGTGAGTTTCTATAACCTTCTCTGTCACTAGTCCCAGAGATAAGAGTTATTAATAGTTATCCTATGTCATTATGAGATTCTTCTTCCCAAAAAACTAGATTCCTCCCACTTCTTTCCCTAAATCTCATACATGTCCTTAATTTTGCCAAACAACACAACATATTTTCAATTCTTCTGCTTTTGGAAAGACCCAATATATGATTTCCCAAAGGCATTTTTTCCTATTATTTAAAACATATTTTCAATTCATTTGTACCCAACTCAAACTATTGTTTAATAAAAGCCATTTGATTTGACATACAAGCCAAATTTTGAAGATTATCACATCTTCCCCTAAAGCTTTTAAGAGGTAATTGTGTTCTGCCAGACAACAGTAGAACTGGACTTATGAATAATCGTAAAGTTTGTCCTGTAATCAATCAGCTCTGGAATTGGAGGGGTTAAAAACAAAGCAAAACAGAAACTCTCAAAACCTAGCTGCCCTTGATTACTGGCTAGAGGAAACTGACAAATTTTAAACTCAAAAACAAATGGAAAATATGTTTAATCAGTGAAAGAAGACATGTTTCCAGAAAAGTCAAAAGCTTGGTTTTAGATAAACCTATTACAGGCTGAGTTCAATTTACAAATACATTAAACGAAGAAGAAGCAGGTGAAAGACTTTAATACCAGCCAATTGGCTGGCTTCTTGTGCCCTAAGGAAGAACAGATTAGATGGATGGAAGAGCCTGAAGGTACTCTACTAGCTAAGGAGAAAATAGACCTTGAAATAGATTACTTAGTCAGTTAACTTAGTTAAAATAAAATCATTATTTTAACTACTACTCAGCATAGAATGGGTTGCACAGAGTCAGACACGACTGAAGCGACTTAGCAGCAGCAGCATAGAATGGCACAACACGGATAATAAAGTATCATGTTCCCAGAGGCAGCTCTTGAAAGAGAGCTTGGCAGCTGTTCATTTCACCTGGAAACTTCAATTCGACATTACAACAAATGAAGTCTGGCATGGAACTGTGAGACGTCTCTAATTTGTTAACATCAAGAGGCAAGTTTTAAAGGGACAGTTTTCCTTTCTGCTCATTATACTTTATCAAAGGTCAGAATCATTTACAGTTTCAAAAATATGCAAACAATTTTGACTGTGTAGTCGTGCAAGCTAGGGTCATTCTTCCTCACATGGATTTGGTGAGTCTAAGAAAACTCAAAAGAATGGCAATCACAGAACTGTGAGATATATTTATTTTCAGTGTCATTCTGCTTGAGGGTTCCAGTTTATCTCTTTCCCCACCTAAATCCAAACATGTTTATAGATATCTCACTAGTGATGGGCCATTGATGCTGAACACATAGGTGTTCTCTGAGATTGTGCTGCCCAGAGCTATTTGTTAATGGTAATCATTAATTATTTAAGCTACCTCAGCAATAATTTTGCCAACATATGAGCCTAGAGAAAAGGTTTGTTATTTAAGGGTTAGATTTATAGTTTTGACTTCCACTTTTCTAAAAACACACAGAGAGAAATAAACCTTTAATTAAAGTGAAAGGCTAATAAATATGAGAACATACCCTAATTGAGAATAGATTTATTGGGTTTAGATTTATTGGGCTAACAAAGCACAAATCTCTGGGGATTAGACGTCATGGAGATCCTTGGCATCTAAAGAGAAACTAGGTTAGGATTAGTGATTGGAGTTCAAGCACATGGACAGTATTTCTATGAGATTAAACTAAGGCAAATCATAAGCTAACACCACATAAAGAGATACTATTTCTAGATCTTTAAGAATCTTTTGCAGGCTCCACTGATTCTTTAACTTCTGCCCATCATCAGCTCCATCTTTTTTTTTTCCATTTTCTTATCATACTATATTTTAATAATATCCTTAAACTCCTATAGTATACTCCTCTTTTCATTGCACCTCATGAGCAAAACCCCATGCCTTATGCTGCCTACTCTGCTTTTTCTCTGTTTTCACTCAAGTGGCCAAGCGGCATTATTGTTATTATTATAAAAGACCTATTGTTATTAATATAAATTTGAGTTCAGTAGCCTCAAAGGAACCATCANCCTCATGAGCAAAACCCCATGCCTTATGCTGCCTACTCTCTGCTTTTTCTCTGTTTTCACTCAAGTGGCCAAGCGACATTATTGTTATTATTATAAAAGACCTATTGTTATTAATATAAATTTGAGTTCAGTAGCCTCAAAGGAACCATCAAAGCTGTTTGGCAATCTTAGTTCTCTGATCCTCTGCTCTCTCAATTCCCTGCAATCTTGCCACTTAATGCCATATAAATTTATAAACACATATACACTTTCATTGTGCCTTGTCTGTAAGAAGAAACTAATAATAAACAAATCTCTTAGATTTGTTGGAAGAATTAAATGAATATGTAGCTCCTAGAATAATGACCAGCAAAAATAAGAGCTACATAAGTGTTACTTATTGTCATTATTGCTATTATTACTATTGTTTATGTATAGTTGTTTACTTACTTTCTATTTGTAGACAAGGTAAACTCACTATATCAAGACTGAACATATAACATTCTTGAACAAACATTTCAAGGGCACCCAGTTCAGCCCCAGTCATCCAATTTTCCAAGCCAAAGCTAAAGAGACACACTTGACCCTTTCTTCTCTCACACCAATCCATATCCTGCCATCCAATCCATTTAGCGGTCAACAGAATGGTAGACACAGTGTGATGTGGTATGCACTAGATTGTCTCTCCCCTTTTTTCCCTCATGTTCTTGAAACTGTTTTCCTCCATCTAGTTCCTTATATAGCAAAGATTTTGCAAGCACAGCATCTTGTAACATGCTTTTGCTCCACGTGCTCATATCTCATGATAGAGGGGACATTACTGCCAATTGTGCAAAAATAAATGTTTCTGCTTTCTGTTTCTCAATTCAGAAATTTTTCTGCCATCTATAGAAAAATGGTTTGGAGCTTAGCTTCATCAGTTTGAAAGGCTAGAAAGTTGTTTCTGGTTTTCCAAGTCCTTCCTTTTGATTTTGTTATTGAAATATAATACTGTGTTTATTGCAAGAAAGAAGATACATAGAAAGAAAGAAGAAAACAAAATTCAGCAATAATTCTTCTCTATTATAACTCTTAATACATCAGCAATATTTTCTTTTTTTCACATTACTGAAATGCAAGTTTCTTAGAATCAATGATAGTATCTTATTCTAGTTAAAATATATCTTATCAAGATCTATCTATATAGTATCAGATACAGTGATACACANTGTTTATTGCAAGAGAGAAGATACATAGAAAGAAAGAAGAAAACAAAACTCACCAATAATTCTTCTCTATTATAACTCTTAATACTTCAGCAATATTTTCTTTTTTTCACATTACTGAAATGCAAGTTTCTTACAATCAATGATAGTATCTTATTCTAGTTAAAATATATCTTATCAAGATCTATCTATATAGTATCAGATACAGTGATACACATGAAGGCTACAGAAGTTAGTAAAATGCCACAGTTGCCCTCAAAATAACAGCCAATTGGAAGGGATGAAGACGCATAGACATATAGGAGCTGCTCTACCGGCATACCCATTAGGTTCTGAAAAGCTCTCCGCAAAATCAATTTTTGTATTAGAACAAAGTGCTATAGAAGTAAACACAGCATGACTGTTGGTGGTAGGTAGTCATACTTGACTGGCTTTTAACTTGAATGTATTTTCCTTTTTTAAAATAAAAGTTCACAAGTAATAAGCAATACTGTGTATATAACAGTGGTGTTTCTCCAATCTGTAATATGGTGGAGAGAAGTGTATTAAATGTGGGGAAAAAAAAGACACAGAAGAGAGACAGATGAGGCATATGCAGAATATCAAATCTCGCTTTTGTGGGACTATCAAGGCTAGAATACAATATTATTGAATGGACAAAGAAATCCTATGGAAGGACAGCAACTTCATCTTGTAAAGAACTGAAGTTCTCAGAGTCATGCTTCTGAAGAACAGTGTCTTTACTCAGCAGTGGTGTGTGTCTGAAAGTTGCTCAGTTTTGTCTGACTCTTTGTGAACCTATGGACTATAGCCAGCCAGGCTCCTCTGTCCACAGGATTTTCCAGGCAAGAATCCTGGGTGGGTAGCTATTCCCTTCTCCAGAGGATCTTCCCAACCCCATTGAAGGTGAATAACTTCTTATCTTAGGACTGCCTGGGAAATTACTAATATTGCCAATTTAAGCTTTTAATTTGTAGATTTGTTAAAGTGTTTTTGCAGATTCCTCCTGTGAAATTAACTTAGATGAGACAAGCATATGTATATATACAAATAACAAGTATCAGTTCAGTTTAGTTCAGTTCAGTTGCTCAGTCACGTCCCACTCTCTGCAACCCCATGAATTGCAGCACGCCAGGCCTCCCTGTCCGACACNATATACAAATAACAAGTATCAGTTCAGTTTAGTTCAGTTCAGTTGCTCAGTCACGTCCCACTCTCTGCAACCCCATGAATTGCAGCACGCCAGGCCTCCCTGTCCGACACCATCTCCCAGAGTTCACTCAGACTCATGTCCATCAAGTCGGTGATGCTGTCAAGCCATCTCATCCTCTGTCATCCCCTTTTCCTCTTGCCTCCAATCACTCCCAGCATCAGTCTTTGCACATATACAAATGATTCTCATGTTTGTGGATTCTGTATTATAAATTTGCCTATGCTAAAATTTATTTGTAATCATAAAGTCAATATTTAAGGAGTTTTGTGGCTATTTTCAGACATGTGCAGAATGAAGAAACATTTGAGTCACCCCACACACATTCCCAGTTGAAGTCAAAGAACAGAATACTCTTCCTTCTTTTTTCAGAACTCACACTGTAAACTAGTGTCTTTTTCATGGTCCNTTAAGTGGAGAACTTGACACATGATTTGGCATTTGAGAACAGTTACAATGAATGGATATTAAACACACTCACATATTATGTCATGGGGAATTTTAGCTGGAGGCCAGTAATAGCTCTTCATGAAACAAATCCCAGAGGAAAAGAAAAAATAGTCCAAAGCACCTTCTCTCCCCTTGGCCTGAGCAAGAGTTTGGCATCCTCCTAAGGGAAAAGAAATGAAAAATGTATACCCTGTGGTTCATTTCCCAAAGGTTATAGCAGCATATAGACTAGTTTTTAAAGTCTCAATTGAGACATCTTCTTTCCCCTCCCCCAGATAACATACTCTGCAGTTCTGAAGGCTACAGTGCAGCTTATGGTCTCTGGGGGGTTGTGGAGACAGGGTCACGAAATGCCTTGAAGATATTCATTGTACCCATATAAGCAAGAAAATAATAGGCCATTTGATGCACAATAGAGACAATAATCCTGAATGTTATGGGAACATGATATTTATTATTTTCAGAATTCTTTCATAAAAGTAATATAACTGAGACTATCATAGAGAAGTGTGTTATTTCATTAGTTAATTCTTTTCTCCAGTTGTATCAGTTTTGAAAATCCTCATAGTTAAAAATTGTAATGGCACATACTCTATTCCAACACTGTTGTTCGTTTTACTTTTCCTGGTGGGTTCCTTGTGGCTCAAGAATTTAGAATTCTATTAAAGCAAGGGAGTCATTGTGTTTTAGGAAAAGATAAGTCTAAAGTCAATTGGACCCAAGATACTAAACACTGAGGGAGAAGAATAAGACATAGCTTCTATTGTCCACTGAGTAGAGATATAAGGAAACGAAGTATATAGCCTGGGGAGATAAGTCCGTCAGTGGATTCACATGGAACAATCATGTATTACAGAGAAAGAAAAAGGGAAAGCTCTTTGGAAGAAGAACATCTGATCTATAGAAGTCTTCCAGATCAGTGAAGGAAAGAAAACTCCAGATGAATTGGCAAGTATTTACAAAAGGGGTAACAAGATGTTTCTGATCAGTTAACAGTAGCCTGGTATTATGAGCTTATAAACACAAGGTAATGACACTAGAAAAGAAGAAAGAAACAGTGAGGGCTTTGTATCTTGTGGGTCACTGCTTTTAAGTGGAGTTCGTAACACCCAACAGGGACATAAGATGATCCATTGAATATTTAAACTTCAAGTCCTATTTTTTTTAATCTATTTACAAGAAGGTCATGGGTCAGTCACATGAAATACATGAGGTAATCATGAGTGAAGAGAATTCCTTAACATAAAGGGAAAAGAAATAGAAATAGGACTCTCAATTATCCTTTCATATTGAGTAATTTACATAGCTTACATGTGCCCAGCCAAGTAGATTTCCTGCATAAATATCTAGTTTTAATTAAATCCTCAAAATGAACGTGAACAAAAAAGAAACTGGGTTAAAGGTAATACATTACTGCATGAACTACCATGTTCATTAATATAAAACGATAGAAGGAAAGAACTGACACATTTTCTAATTCTAGGAAAACTGTCATCCACATAACAAACTTAAAAAAGCAGCCTAATCAAATTACACACGGTGTCAGCCTAGAAACAAAAACCATCAGTAAAAGTATCTGAAACATGATTCACATCCATGATTATAAATAAGAGCCCCAAGCACAGATTTTCCCTCAGTTGATTAGGTAATAGATCTATGAAGGCTTCATGATAAGGACCAAAACATTAACAAAGTAATCAACTAGGTCATGAAACATATCTTATTTATTTTTTCAGTAATATTTAGGCCATTTTATGGCCTAAATATTAAGCCAGTACTTAATTAAGCCAGTACTTACAAAGTTTTATTAAAATTTAATAATAAATAAGGCCTGTGGATAGTACAAATGTGAGTGACCTGGTTTTAATATTTGATGCTACATTAGAGTTATATAAGATGTCAGAACATTTGAAGGAAGCTGACTGAAGGATACATGAAACCTCTTGACTACTTTTGAAAATCTTTGTGAGTCTATAATATATCAATGTTAAATTTTTTAACTTAATTATAAACATTAGTAAGTTGATATAAGTTTTCTTAATAGCTCCTTAAAATTTTCATTCCAATTAATTTTCTCCTTAATAATTCCATGGATAGAGGAACCTGGAAGGCAACAGTCCATAGGATCTCAAAAGGGTTGGTCACAACCTAGTGACTTAACAATTTCATTTTTCTTTAATAGCAAAAACAAACAAAAAGCTATGTACCATTTTTTCTATTCTTCCTAATATAGTAAAAAATGGTTAAAATAATACATAAGAACAATCTGGAAATAAACTAAAATGTGTTCTTCTATCAGAAAAATATTAGACATAGAAAAATAAGCTAGAATAAGTAATGAAGTGAGGAAGATATACTTAGAAAAAATGCAGATGTTTATAACAAGTCTTATCTTTGGTACTTGTAACATTTTGTTTCAAAAATTATGACATGTAGAATGCTCTCTTTTTTAGCTTAAAAAAACCATGAACTAAGGGAGATAAATTCTCATCAATAATTTTTTCTTTAATAGTAAAAATAATCTATGGTAGGGAAACCTATTCAAAGTGATCACCAATGGAGTTGTTTCATTGAACTGAAATTTTTTTAACTCCAGAATTTTTTTTTTCAGAATTAAAATGTAAGGTCTTTAAATATAGTATAATCCCTTGGAATCCTTCTAACATGCTAGCAAACCTAGCTGATTGCCATGTACACATGTCAAAAATTGTCCTACTTTCTTTAAGGTATAACTGTATAGTCAACTCAAGGTTTATAATAACTATATGCATGCCAACTCAAGAGGACTTGAGCCATAGCTTTGAGGACAGTATTCACAATATGAGAGTCAATTTGATTTTACCAAAACAGGTTTGTCGGTCACATTAAATTAATGTTGTTAATCTCACTTTTATTGGTTTTGTAGTGTCCCTTGTATTTAATATGTAAATTTGTCTTGGTTGTATTCTTGGATAACAGCTATAAGCAGATGGAGCTTATACCTAGCTTTTGGTTCATAAACACTTTGATGTTGTTGTTCAGTCACTAAGTCATGTCCAACTCTTTCTGTCCTCATGGACTACAGCATGCCAAGCCTCGCTATCCTTCACTATCTCTTGGAATTTGCTCAAACTCATGTCCATTGAGTTAGTGATACTATCCAATCATCTCATTCTCTGTTGCTCCCTTCTCCTGCCCTCAATCTTTCCCAGCATCAGGATCTTTTCCAATGAGTTAGCTCTTTGCTTCAAAGTTTTGGAGCTTCATCTTCAGCATCAATACTCTCAATGAATATTCGGGGTTGATTTACTTTAGAATTGACTCGTTTAATCTCCTTGTAGTCCAAGGAACCCTCAAGGGTTCTCCAACACCACAATTCAAAAACATCAGTTCTTCAGTGCTCAATCTTCTTTGTGGTCCAACTCACATCCGTACATGGCTATTGGTAAAACCATAGCTTTGATGATATGGACCTTTGTCAACAAAGTGATGTCTTTGCTTTTAAATATGCTGCCTAGGTTTGTCATAGGTTGCCTTCCAGGGAACAAATGTCATTTAATTTTATGACTGCAGTCAGCATCCAGTGATTTTGGAGCCCAAAAATATAAAATCTGCCACTATTTCTACCTTTTCCCCATCTATTTGCCATGAAGTGATGGGACCAGATGCCATGACCTTAGTTTTCTGAATGTAGAATTTTAGGCCAGCTGTTTCACTTTTCCTCTCTCTCCCTCATCAAGAGGTTCTTTAGTTCCTCTTCACTTTCTGCCATTAGAGTGATGTTATCTGCATATCTGAGATTGTTGATATTTCTTAAATACCTAAGTAACATTATTATAAAACTCAAAATCCAAGAAGTTTTTAAAAAATTATTTAGAGGGGGCCACACATTACTCTTCCCTTGTGGCTCAGCTGGTAAAGAATGTGCCTGTAATGTGGGAAACCTGGGTTTGATCCCTGGGTTGGGAAGATCCCCTGGAGAAAGGAAAGGCTACCCACTCCAGTATTCTGGCCTTGAGAATTCCATGGACTGTAGTCCATGGGGTCGCAAAGATTCGGACATGACTGAGCAACTTTCACTTTCTTTCACACATTACTCAAGTTTGAGAAACATAGCCTAGGTCCTTATGAACTCTCCCAAACTCTGAGTAAGATTTCCCTGGAATAAATCAACAGATAAGCAATTTGTGTGGGAGCAGAGAGACAGTGAGGGAGAAGATGGAGAGGAGTCCCATTGAAAATAGAAGCAGTACTATAATGATAACATGATACTAAAGGAGAATTTTACCACACTTTTGTCTGTTTCAATGCTAAAGATATGATGACTATCACTGACTCCTGTGATGGCATAAGTTTCGTGGATACCTGAATACAAAGACAAAAGCATGACCCTCAATGTAACTGGATGCCATTCCATCACAGGTTTACCTTGCTTGAAAACTCCTCATGGTCTGTAGTAAGAATTCCTAACTGAAAAGACAATACAACTTTGTGGCAGATGAAATGGCCCCATTATTGGAGATCAAAGCTTCTGGCATTTCTAATACCAACTGTGTAAAGGTTGCAGTTATGTGACTTTAATCAGTATCTAAATAAAGACTATAATTATTTCAGAAGAGTAACTACAATGACGATTTTCTTAATATTACAGCTTGAGATAAGGTCAGGATTAGAGGGGCTTGTAACAGGATTTCTTCCCCTGTATTCCCACTTTAAAGAAAGGATGCACAAATATTATTATAAGGAGTTATTTACATGCATGGAGAATGTAATATCAATCACTACAAAATGCCTGGGAAATATTATATTTTTTATGATTGCCAAAAANTCTTCCCCTGTGTTCCCACTTTAAAGAAAGGATGCACAAATATTATTATAAGGAGTTATTTACATGCATGGAGAATGTAATATCAATCACTACAAAATGCCTGGGAAATATTATATTTTTTATGATTGCCAAAAAATAAGAATCATTAATCATATCAAATTGGTTGAGAGGAAACAGAAGAATTTCTTTTGATTTGTCAGAGCTTTAACAGATTCCTTTGCTGTCTTTGTGCTCATTTTGTGGAATCTCTTTCTTTCTCTTGTTCAGTATGTTCCCAGTCTCTTTCCCACAGCAGGTTTCAGCTTTTTTCCAAATGGCATTCCAACACACTTTCCCAGGTTCCTATCTGCTTTCCAATGACTGACACCTGGGAGACAGATGGTACAAATGGCCTGCTATATATTTGCTGGATTGATAAAGAAAACTGTCAGGAACCTGACTACATTGGCCTGGTGCCTTGTTGCAGAACTGGCTGCTCAGGAGGAATGACAATGACTGGAAATAATTTTGATTAAAATGATCTGGAAGCTTGCTGTATTGCAAGTGTTACTTTTATTTCTCCTCTTTTTTTATACTTACTCATCCCTGGATTTTTGCCTTGAAAACATATTATGAGTAAATTGGACACCACAGCATCTTAAAACTTGGACATAATCCTCTTTTTCTGGGAGCGCATTTTTCCTAGAACAGATGGACTTCATAACTCTTCATGTCCTTCTGTGTACCATGATGATACATGATACCATACGTGGATATGGATTTGCACATCTCTGTCATGAACACTATTGTTCTGAAATGACACAGACAAACAATCTGGCAGCCTGGGTATAGAGAATGATCACAAAGTCCTAGCCTCATGTTTAAAATAGAGAAATATGGAGTTCTGAAAAACAATTCCATTTAAAATCTGCATAATTTGCCAACTCAGAATGAATTAATTGATTCCTTAGGTCAATTGAATCTACCAGTGAGACCTGTCAAGGAAATCATCTGTGCTCATTTCTTCAGTCAATAATTGTTTATCAAATCGCCTGCCAGATGACTGGGCCACTGCTAGAGTCTGGGTGTGCCTTCCCCAGATGCTTCCTATGCCTTTCCCTTCAAGCCCTCTCTCCAGCACTCTGGAGAATTCTCAAGTTTTCTCTGGTCCTGAAGCAGATGTTATGCCCGTGCCATGTTCTCTTCACCCTTTCACTTCCTAAGATCTACATTCGCTGAGAAAAGTTGAGGTTGCCTACACCGTGACACTACTGAAGGTTAAGCTTCCTGGCTCTTCCTGCACACAAGCCTCTTCCTGAGAACTGGGAGGAGCTTTCTCAATGCGTTCATGTTGTGCAAATGTAAGATGTTTTTGTATTACATTTCCTAAAGAGGGCTCATCAAACTGTACAAGCTTCCGGCTCCACAAAACCTGGCCTTGAATTGCTGAATCATATGGCAGTTCTATTTTTAGGTTTTGAGAAACCTCCAAACTGTTATCCATAGTGGCTGTACCAATTTACATTTCCACTAACAATGCACCAGGGTTCTCTTTTCTCCACATCCTCTCCAACATTCATTATTTGCAGAAACTTTTTGATGATAGACATTGTGACAGATGTAAAGTGATATCTCATTTTGGTTTTGATGTATATGTCTCTGATGAGTAGAGATGTGAGGTATTTCTTCATGTGTCTGTTGATCATCTGTACATCTTCTTTGTCTCTTCAGCTCTGTTGCCCAATTTTTAATTGAGTTGTTTACTTTTTTGATATTGAGTTGTATAAGCTAGTTATATGTTTTGCATGTTAACCAATTATTGGTCATATCATTTGTAAATACCTTCTCCAGTCCAGGAGGCTGTCTTTTCATTTTGTAAGTGGTTTCCTTTTGCTGTGCAAAAACTTGTAAGTTTAATTGGGTTCCGTTGGTTTGTGTTTTGTTTCCTTTGCTGTAGAAGAGAGATCCAAAATACATTGCTATGATCGATACTAGAGACTGTTCTGCCTAAGTTTTCTTCTAGGTTTGTGGCCTTGCATTTAGGCCTTTAATCGATTTGGAGTTAATTTTTGTATATGCAGTAAGAAAATGTTTTACTCTCATTCTTTTATATGTGGCTGTCCAGTTTTCCATGTGCCACTTACTGAAGAGATTTTTTTTCTCCATTATCTCTTTTTGCCTCTTGTGTCATAGGTTAATTAACCATAAGTACCGAAGATGTATTTATAGGATTTATTTCTGGGTTCTTTTTTCTGTTCTGATCTCATGTTCTGATTCACATGTGTGTTTTTTGTTCAAGCATTATATCATTTTGGTACTGTAGCTTTGGTGTATAGTCTGAAGTCAGGGAGCATGATACCTCCAGCTTTGTTCTTTTTTTTTCCCTCAAGATTGCTTTGACAATTCTGAGGGTGTATTCATTTGTTTGTTTATTTGTTTTTGAGGTTCCATATAAATTTTAGCATTATTTTTTCAAGTTTTCTGATTCTGTGAAAACATCATGGATATTTTAATAGGGATTGTATAAAATATGTAGATTGTTTTGGGTAATATGTACATTTTAATGTTATTAACATTTCCAAACTAAGAACATGGTTTATCTTTCCATTAATTTGTATCAACTTCAATACTTTCATCAATATTTATAGTTTTCAGAGTATAGGTCCTTTACCTTCTTGGTTAGATTTATTCCTAGGTATGTTATTCTTTTCAATGCAATTTTAAATAGGATTTTTTGTTTTCTCTTTCTGATGATTCATTATCAGTGCATAGATTTCTGTATATTAATTTTGCATCCTGCAACTATCCTGGATTTATTTATTAGTTCTAATAGTTCTTTGATGGAGACATTTTAGGGTTTTCTATAAATAATATCATGTTATTTTCAAACAGTGAGGTTTACTTCTTCCCTTTCAATTTGGATGCCTGTTTTTTTTTTTTTTTTTTTAATTTCTTTTCTGATTTCTGCGGCTAGGACTGGCAATACTATGTTAAACAAAAGTGGCAAGAGTGAACATCCTTATCTTGTTCCTGATTTTAGAGGAAAGACTTTCAGCTTTTCTCCATTGAGTATGATATTAGCTGTGCTCAGCTGCTCAGTCATATCCAACTCTTTGCAACCCCATGGACTGTAGCCCACCTGTCTCCTCTGTCCATGGAATTTTCCAGGCAGGAATACTGGAGTGGCTTGCCACTCCCTACTCCAAATGTTACCTATAGATTTGTTATAAATGGCCTTTGTTATGTTGAAATGTGTTCCCTCTATACCTAATTTGATGAGAATTTTTATCATGAATGGATGTGGAATTTTTTCAGATGTTTCTTTTGCATCTTTTTAAGCAATCATGGAATTTTTAAACTTTTTTGTTGGCATGGCATATCACATTGATTGCTTTGCATGTATTGAAATGTCTTTGCATCCCAGGCATAAATCTCCCTTGATTCTGGTGTATGATCCTTTTTATATATTGTTGAATTTGATTTGCTAATATTTTGTTGAAGATTTTTGCATCTGTGTTTGTTAGAGATATTGGCTTGTACTTTTCCTTTTTTGCACTGTCTTTGTCTAATTTTGGTATCAGGGCAATGCTGAACTTGTATTGAATAGGGTTAATTTGGAAGTGTTCCTTCTTCAATTTTATGAAATAATTTGAGAAGGATAGGTGTTAGCTCTTATTTATATGTTTGGTATATGTCCCCTGTGAAACTGGACTTTTCTTTGCTGGGAGACTTTTTTTAATCACAAATTCAATTTCACTACTGTAATTGTTCTGTTCAGACTGCCTATTCTGTTTCAGGCTTAGAAGATGGCATGTTTCTAGAAATTTATTCATTTCTTCTAGGTTGTCTAATTTATTGGCATATAATTGTTTGTAGTAATCTCTCTTTTTTATTTCTGTTATATTGGTTGTTATGTCTTCTCTTTCATTTCTCCTTTTCTTTGAGTCCTCTTTATTTTAATGCACCTCACTAAAGACTTATCAATTCTGCTCATCTTTGCAAAAAAAGAGAAGTTGCATTGAGCTTATCTTTATTTTTTCTTGTTCTCTATTTTATTTATTTTTCCTCTGATTTTTATTATATCCTTCCTTTTGCTGATTTTGGATTTTGTTCTTCTGTATCTAATTCTTTTAAGTAGTAGGTTTTTTATTTGACATTCATCTGGTTTATTGAGACAGATCAGTATTGCTATAAGCTTCACCCTTAGAATAGCTGTTATATCCCATACATCTTGAAAAGTTGCATTTTTATTTTCATTTTTCTTAAGATATTTTCTGAATTCCTATTCTATTTCTTCAATGACCCATTGGGGTTTTAACAGTGTATTGTTTATTCTTCACATGTTTGTTGTTTGAGTTTTCCCCATTCCTTTCTGTAATTGGATTTCTAGTTTCATATAGTTCTAGTCAGAAAAAAATGCTTGGTATGGTTTCCATCCCCTTAAATTTTAGACTTATTTTGTGACCTAGAATGGGATCTGTTCTGGAGAAAATTTCATGTGCCCTTGAAAAGAATATGTATTCTATTGCTTTTGGATAGAACATCCTTTCAGTTCAATTCAGTTCAGTCGCTCAGTCATGTCNAGATATTGGCTTGTACTTTTCCATTTTTGCACTGTCTTTGTCTAATTTTGGTATCAGGGCGATGCTGAACTTGTATTGAATAGGGTTAATTTGGAAGTGTTCCTTCTTCAATTTTATGAAATAATTTGAAAAGAATAGGTGTTAGCTCTTATTTATATGTTTGGTATATGTCCCCTGTGAAACTGGACTTTTGTTTTCTGGGAGACTTTTTTTAATCACAAATTCAATTTCACTACTGTAATTGTTCTGTTCAGACTGCNCTTTTTTGCACTGTCTTTGTCTAATTTTGGTATTAGGGCAATGCTGAACTTGTATTGAATAGGGTTAATTTGGAAGTGTTCCCTCTTCAATTTTATGAAATAATTTGAGAAGGATAGGTGTTAGCTCTTATTTATATGTTTGGTATATGTCCCCTGTGAAACTGGACTTTTCTTTGCTGGGAGACTTTTTTTAATCACAAATTCAATTTCACTACTGTAATTGTTCTGTTCAGACTGCCTATTCTGTTTCAGGCTTAGAAGATGGCATGTTTCTAGAAATTTATTCATTTCTTCTAGGTTGTCTAATTTATTGGCATATAATTGTTTGTAGTAATCTCTCTTTTTTATTTCTGTTATATTGGTTGTTATGTCTTCTCTTTCATTTCTCCTTTTCTTTGAGTCCTCTTTATTTTAATGCACCTCACTAAAGACTTATCAATTCTGCTCATCTTTGCAAAAAAAGAGAAGTTGCATTGAGCTTATCTTTATTTTTTCTTGTTCTCTATTTTATTTATTTTTCCTCTGATTTTTATTATATCCTTCCTTTTGCTGATNCACACTCACAGGTGACTTTCTCCGAGAAATGTCTTTTGTTTCTTAGCTATAAAAAATGTGTTCCTTTTTCAAATCCTGTAGGCCCTCTCTGTGTTTATCCTTTTGGACCCTGGCTGCCCTGTACTTTGAAAGGCACATGGTTTGTTTTCAGATTGTAAACTCAAGGAGATGCAGCAAGGCGCCTTGTGCACAGATAGCACTCAGTTACTCCTTAATGGACGAATGCTCTGGTGAGATTTCTAGTTTATGTGCTAACCAAGCAGCATTTAGCTTTATGTAGAATGTTCATAGTGATATTATTCAGTAGAGTCAAAAGTGGAAAAAATGTCCAGAAACTGGGAAATGGATAAACAAAATATAGCACAACCTTTAACACAGTACTACTCCTCAGGAATAAGATGAAATGAAGTATTGATACATATAATAGTGTGGATGAACCTCAAAGATATTATGCTCAGCGAAGGCAGCCAGATAGACCATGTATCAGATGATTGCATTTATATGAACTGTCCAGAAAATAGCAAATCAGTGGAGACAGAAAATAGATGAGGGGTTGTCTAAGGCTGGAGGTAGGGGCTGAGTTTGACTACAGAGCAGCAGGAGGAGTTTTTTTTCAGGTGATGGAAATGTTTGAAACTCATGTCACGATGGTAGCACAACTCTGTAAACATAATTATGTTTTGGAATCATGCGCTTAAAATTGCCGAATTTTATGGTATATAAATTGTACCTCAATAAAACTATTAAAGGGCCTTCACCAATGGCTCAGCAGTAAAGAATCTGCTTGCAGTGCAGGAGATGTGGGTTCGATCCCTGTGTTGGAAAGATCCCCTGGAGGAGAAAATGGCAATCCACTCTAGTATTCTTGCTGGGAAAACATCTCAGTCGTGGGGGTCACAGAGAACCAGACATGACTGAGTATTCGTGACTGAGTCGCGACACAACACACTCAAAGCTGTTAAGAATGCTCATAGGCACACTACTTTAAACATATTTTTATTGGAATATAGTTGATTTAAAATGTGTTTTTGTCATGTAGCAAAGTAATTCAGTTATGCATATACATATTTCTACTCTTTTTTAGATTTGTTTCCCATATAAGTCATTGGTGGCTCAGAGGTTAAAGCATCTGCCTGGAATGTGGGAGACC
>SJYW01028922.1:356606-415889 GCA_006410735.1 Raphicerus campestris | reverse complement strand
CAGCACTCAGCTTTCTTCACCGTCCAACTCTCATATCCATACATGACCACTGGAAAAACCATAGCCTTGACTAGATGGACCTTTGTTGGCAAAGTAATGTCTCTGCTTTTGAATATGCTATCTAGGTTGGTCATAACTTTTCTTCCAAGGAGTAAGCGTTTTTAAATTTCAGAGCTGTAGTCACCATCGGCAGTGATTTTGGAACCCCAAAAAGTAAGTCTGACACTGTTTCCACTGTTTCCTCATCTATTTCCCATGAAGTGATGGGACCAGATGCCATGATCTTTGTTTTCTGAATGTTGAGTTTTAAGCCAACTTTTTCACTCTCCTCTTTCACTTTCATCAAGAGGCTTTTTAGTTCTTCTTCACTTTCTGCCATAAGGGTGCTGTCATCTGCATATCTGAGGTTACTGATATTTCTTTAAGCAATCTTGATTCCAGCTTGTGTTTCTTCCAGTCCAGCATTTCTCATGATGTACTCTGCATAGAAGTTCAACAAGCAGGGTAACAATATACAGCCCTGATGCACTCCTTTTCCTATTTGGAACGAGTCTGTTGTTCCATGTCCAGTTCTACCTGTTGCTTCCTGACCTGCATATAAGTTTCTCTAGAAGCAGGTCAGGTGGTCTGGTATTCCCATGTCTTTAAGAATTATCCAGTTTCTTGTGATCCACACAGTCAAAGGCTTTGGCATAGTCAATAAAGCAGAAATAGATGTTTTTCTGGAACTCTCTTGCTTTTTCCATGATCCTGCGGATGTTGGCGATTTGATCTCTGGTTCCTCTCTCTTTTCTAAAACCAGTTTGGATATCTGGAAGTTCATGGTTCACATATTGCTGAAGCCTGGTTGGAGAATTTTGAGCATTACTTTACTAGCATGTGAGATGAGTGCAATTGTGCGGTAGTTTGAGCATTCTTTGCCATTTCCTTTCTTTGGAATTGGAATGAAAACTAACCTTTTCTAGTCCTGTGGCCACTGCTGAGTTTTCCAAATTTGCTGGCATATTGAATGCCTTTAGATGTCCATTAAGTCCAATTGGTCTAACTTTTCATTTAAGACTACTATTTTCTTATGCATTTTTTATCTGGATGATCTATTCACTGATGTAAGGGAAGTGTTAATGTCTCCTACTATAACTGAATTATTGTCAATTTCTCCCTGTCTATTAATATTTGCTTTATATATTTATGTGCTCCTATATTAGTTGTATATATATTAACAAGTATTATGTCTCCTTTTATTGATCCCATTATCATTGTATAATGGCACTTTTTCTTTGTCTTCTGTTATATACTTCATTTTAAAACATACTTTGTCTGATAGGAGCTTTGCTATCCTAGCTTTCTAGTCATTTCCATTACATGAAATAATCATTTTCTAGGGCTTCCCTCACAACTCAGGGTAAAGAATCTGCCTGCAATGCAGGAGAACCCGATTTGATTCCTGGGTTGGGAAGATCCACTGGAGGAAGAATAGGCTACCCATTCCAGTATTTTGGGGCTTTGCTTGTGGCTCAGGTGGTAAAGAATCTGCTTGCAATGTGGGAGACCTGGGTTTGATGCCTGGGTTGGGAAGATCTCCTGGAGAAGGGAGAGGCTATCCTCTCCAGTATTCTTGCTTTGAGAATTCCATGGACTACAGTCCATGGGGTCACAAAGAGCTGGACACCACTGAGCCACTTCCACTTTCACTTTCAATCATTTTCTATCCCTTCACTTTCAATTTGTGTGTGTGTGTCTTTTAGCTCTGACATGAGTCTCTTGTATCTTATAGCATACAGATGAGTCTTGTTTTGTGTGTTTTTTTTTTTAAAATCTATTCAGTCACCCCATGACTTTTGACTGGAACAATTATTCCATTGACATTTGAAGTGATTCTTGTTAGTTATATAGTTTCTGTCATTTCATTACTTGTTTTCTGGTTGTTTTTGTAGTTTTCTGTTCTTTTCTTCTTCTTTTAGTTTCTTCCCTTGCAGTTTGATGATTTTCTTTAGTGGTATTCTTTTGTTTTCTCTAGTTTTTGTGTATCTAATATATGTTTTTGATTTGTGGTTACCATGGAATTCACATAGATTGACCTGTATCTCCTTGTTTTAAACTGGTACACATTTGAATTCAAACACATTCTAAGAGATCTACATTTTTTACTCCCCTCCCCATGTTTTATGTTTTTCATGTCATAGTTTGCATCTTCATGTTTATCACTTCACTGTTTATTTTAGTTATAGCTGATGTTATAATGTTTTTCTTTTACTCTTGTATCACCTTACTTCAGTGGTTAATCTACAACCTTCCCTGTGTATTCACCTTTTCTTATAGATCCTTCTTGTTGTTATCTTTTCCACTTAGAGAAGACTTCTCAACATTTTCTTTCAGGATAGTTTTAGTATTGATCAACTCTTTTTGTTTTTCTCCTCTGAGAGGTTCTTTGCCTCTCTTTCAATTCTAAATGATAATCTTGCTGGGTGAGTATCCTAGGTTGCAGATTTTTCCCTTTCAGCAGTCTAATTATATCATGTCATTTCCTTCTAGCCAGCAAAGTTTTTGCAGAAAAGTCAGCTAGTGGCCTTATGTGTGTCCTCTTGCATGTGATTCTTTGTCTTTTGAGGCCTTTATAATTCTCTTTAAGTTTTGCCATTTTAATTATGATAGGTCCTTGTGGCAATCTGTTTGCATCATTTTGTTTGGGATCTTCTGTGCTTCCTGTACCTGGATATATTTTCTTCTTCAGGTTTGAGAAATTTTCAACCTTTATTTCATCAAATAAATTTTCAGCCCTCTTCTCTCTCTTCTCCTTTTGAGTCCCCTATAATGTTAATGTTGATAGGTTTGATGTGGTCAGATATGTCACTTAAACTATTATAATTTAATTTTTTTTCCTTTTTTGATATTCCGATTGAGTGATTTTCATTGTTCTCTTTTCCAGATCACTTACACATTTTTTCTGTATCACTTACTTTGGTGTTAGTTTCATCTAGTGTGTTTTTTATTTCACTTATAGCCTTTGTTCTGACATTTTCTTTTTTTATATTTTCTAGTTTCCTTCTTTCTAGTTTCTTGTTAAAATTTCTGTGCTCATCTATTCTTTTCTCTAATTCAGTTAGCTTAGCATTCTTATCCTTATTAGCATCCAATGCTTTGATCTCTTTATCTGAAAAATTATTTTTTTCTCTTTCTTTTTTTCAGGTGTTTTTTCTGGTTTTACTCATTTGAAATAATTCATTTGTCTTCTGATTTTGCTTATGAACTTCCTCTGACTCTGTGAAATTAGGTAAAACAGTTGCCTCTCCCAGTCTTAATGGCGTGTCTTGTGTGGGTGCATCCCTGTGCAGTCAACATGTACTTGGTGTCTTTGGTAGGAAAGTTAGATCTGAAGTGAGCACAGGTCATGTCTTCCCCCAGAGCGTACTGGCTCTTCATTGGTGTGAGTTAGGGCTGGATACTGAGGGTCAAGAGCCAGAATCAGGTGTGAGCCAAGGTTTATCCTATCCTCAGTGGCTCAAAGGTGGGTCCCAAGGTGCTAGAGCAGAATCCCTGAGGCTTGTTTCCAAACTGGCTCTGTTCCCTGTAGATGTGCACTCTCCCCACTACCAGCTATGATATCTTCATCCTATAGGGAAGCAGTGCTGGAACAAGATGGGCTGCAGTAGGCACTGGGTATGGGCTGGGATGCATGCTGTGCAGTCTCATCGCACCAGTCAGAGTTCCAGATCTCTAACCATTTGTCACCTCCATGAACACCAATAATGGCCACTTTTGCCCCATTTGGATATTATGCTAGGTCTAATTTGGCTCCATTCTCCACAACTGGGCACTCTCCTTAATCTCATCAGCTTTCACCCTAGTGTGGTGAAGTCACACCAGTTAAAGTAATGGATTCCCCCTGATTCACTGCCTCCTTAGGTGCTAGCAATGGCTGTCCTTGACACATTCAATTGCCGACTTCCTCCTTCACAGCTATATACTCCCCTTGGCTGGAACACCCCCTCAGCCTGCTGTGGAGTTGTATTGCAGAGCAAGAGGGTAAGGAGTGGTACTTGTCTCAGTTGAGGCATGCACCAATGCAGTCAGAAATGGGCCCGAGATCTTGGCACCTTCAGTCTACTTCCTCTCTGTTGTTTCAGTCTAAGCAAGCATGTGTATGCTCTTCACAACAGAGTCTAGGTTTCTTACATCTCTGCTTTCAGTCCCATTGGTTTTCAACCAGCTAAGTGGACTCATTCCCCCAGTTGTGGACCGCAGGTCTTGGATGCCCAATATGTGATTCATGCCACATACCACCCAGGTAGAATCTCCAAGCTGTAATATTCCCCTCTACTTTTGTGTCACCTTGTAGGGGCACTGGACCCAACCTCATCCCTTTTACCTTTCCTACATGATTTTGTATTGTTCTATCTTATAGCTTTGTTGTATAAGACTCTTTCTGCCAGTCTCAAATATGTTTTCAGGTGAGAATTGCTGCATGTGTAAATGTATTCTTCAAGTACTCATGGGGGGAGTTGAGTTCCACATTCTTCTGCTCCCCCATCTTGCCAACCTCTCTCACCTCTGCCAACAGTTTTTTTTTTTTTCAGTGTTTTGTAAAAGTCCAAGATAAAAGCACACAGGTATTTATAAACAACAGAAATGTGTTTCTTGCAGTTCCAGAGATTGGAAGTCCTAGATCAGGGAACCAACATGGTCTGGTTTTGGTGACAACCCTTTTCTTGCCTACAGACTGCCAACTTCTTGTAACCTCATAATATGAAGAGCAGAGAGAGAGAAGGCAAGCTCTCTGCTACCTCATGTAAAGATGCTAATCCCATTCATGAAGGCTCCACCTTCATAACATCATCTAATTTTAGTCACCTCACAAAGGCCCAACCTCCTATCATCCATAGACAGGGGATGGACATTGGCTTTCAACATACAAATTTCAAGGGGACACAAATATTCAATCTGTAATTTATACCATTTTTTAGGAAAGCACAACTACTCACTAGCTGGATGTCTAGATTTTTTTGTCTTGCTCTTGATACTGAGATAAAGTGTTTCCCTGTACCCAAATAACTTGTTCTGCTCTTCTTCATGGCTGTAACACTGGCTACATGCAAAATTATGCAGTAATGGAGGTTTGATTTAGTGCTCCTGTCTTTTCTCAGATACCCTATGTTTGCTTGTGCTTAAGCATATTGTGTTTCAGAGGAAGGAGGAACCAAAGAACATCTGAAGTCACTATATTTAATGGCCAAGTTTCAGACCCCCAGTGACTGGGTGACAGAGCTTGCTGCTAGCGGTACACTTGGAGCATAGCAGCCATCATCTCAACTGTACTTTCTGTTAGCGAAGTTACACTGACAGAAAATACAGCTGTCTGGATAGCTGTATTTGAAGTGTGGGGGGTGGGGATGAGCTCCAGTAACTCTCATGTCTTTGACAATCACAGCAAATCAAGGGATCATAACCTGACAGTAAGAATTAGCCTGGGGGATGTTAGTTCTGCACCATGCTCTCTGCTCTATGCTTCCTTAAGAAGCTCACAGAACATTTTCCACATGGCATCCTTCTGTGTGGCTTTCTTTCCTGCTGTATCTATAACTGGTTGAAATAGCTCATGCCTTTCAATTTGCTGTTGCTCTTCGCTTTATAATAAAAATTGTTGCTTTCTGCTTGGTTAGGCTCTTGATCTTATGTTATTCCCAAAGGCTTTTGGCATCCCTTGGTTAAAGCCCATATTTTTTTAGATGCTTCTTATTTATTTCTGCTCCAAATTCACAGCTATGTTGGTGCTAAAGCCATTTATATAGAGACAGGCTGCCCCTTTGCTTAGCTGTAGGAAACTATGTTGAATAGACAAGATTTTCTTTGCTGGGATTCAATAACCCTCCTCTTCATATGTCACCCACCCATACTGCACCCTCAGATCCCAGAAATCACTTCTGCAGTTTGTTTACAGAAACCTGCCTTTTGGGGTTCAGCACTATGTCTTTGTGGACACGTATTTAATTCAACGTTTTCCAAACAGATTCCAACGAGGAAAACAAGCATATCAATTCTTATTAGGATTTTGGTGGGTGATTATGAGTAAATATGCCATTAGCGCTATAGCAGTTACCGCCTAAGTTTTCTCACTTTTTGTCTTTCCTTTGAACTCATTTCATGTACCCACTGTGGCTGGCACAATAGATCATTTTAGTCAATGAGGATCCTTTCTGGCATCCTTCCAGTGATACAACTCATTCCCTATTAGTCTTTCTCCAAAACAACCTTGTAATACTGTGACTTGGGAACCTAGCGCTGGGAAGTGAAAATAGGACTACAGTCTTCCATGTCATTGATCTCGTAGAACCTGCATTTTTGGACACTAGGAAATGGGAAAGAACTACACACACAGACAGATTACCCTAGAATTAGACTCACTTCACCATTTAATTCTTCACAGGTAAAATATTTTAATGTAAATGAGATGACACTCAGGACTGGAACAAAAAAGACATATTTAGCAGAGTTTTTCTTTATTCAGAGTCCCCAGTGCAGACTTGTGGCTGCAGTGACATTGCCCACACAAAGTAGGGTATTACCAAAGGTGAAAAACTCTATTCTTGCTACACCAGTGTCTTCTATTTTTGAGACTTACATCTCCATCTAGAAGAAATTATGCTAAAAATATTCACTACCATTTAAGGGAATGTTTTAGAACATCAGGCTCTTGCAGTTCTCCAAACAAACTCGAAGGCAGTGAGACCACATGATAGCTGAGGTGCAAGAGCAGATTCAGAGTCCAAGTGTTTCTGAATATTCTGCTACTTCTAATTTTTCAAAAGTCTAGAAAATTTACTTCCCTCAACAGAGAATAATTTCCCACATCCAAATGGTGACCATAATATTTTGTTCCTCATCAAAATATTCACCACTGTGACCTCTGCATTCTCAGAGAATTATATTCAGTTTTTCACTTATCCTTAGAAAATTGAAGGAAAGGGATATACCAACAGTGGCTCAGATGGTAAAGAATCTGCATGCAATGCAGGAAACCTGGGTTCAGTCCCTGGGTTGGGAAGATCCCCTGGAGAAGGGAGCGGCTATTCACTCCACTACTTTTGCCTTGAGAAGTCCATGGACTGAGGAGTCTGGCAGACTACAGGCTATAATCCATGGGGTCGCAAAGAGTCAGACACAACTGACCAGCTAACACTTTACAAAACTGAAGGAAAAGGATATACCCGCAGTCACTCTGTAATCCTCTCAGTGATTTTGATCCTAAGGAACTTAAAGGAGAATAAAGCGGCAAAGTAGAATGGATGAATAATTCCACATCAGTAAAATACAATGTAGCATGGATGATAAATTCTACAGAGAGTTATAAATTTGAACTCTGGATCCACCAAAAAAGTCTCAATTCTGTTACCTTCACCACAGATACTCTTGCTTTCTTTTTCTCTTCATTGTTTTCCTTCCTGTTCCCATACATTGAAGAGACTATTTGATCAACACTCACTAAGAAGTCTCTGCAAAAACTTAATAGCTCTTATCTTTTTGAGAAAATTTCATTTGAAGACAGTTCTCTACTCCCTTAAGAGATGTAGCAGATTCAGTGTGGGGGTTGGGGGGTGCAGGTGGTGGCTCCTCTAGAGCCATTTCCACATTATCTTTGACAAAATCAACCCAATCAGTTCAGAGAAGTAATATTCAGAGCTCCAGGCTGTGGCTCATGAATCAATCTTCTTCTCATCCTTTTGAGACTCCTTTACATTTAGGGATGTCCATGGGATCCAGTCCTATCCAGTGATATGGCTGCTGAGCTAGACATAGGGCAGTGTTTAGAGAAAATTTTTGCCTATGCCTCTTAACTAAATGGACACAATTCCTGACTTAAAACCCTTTCTCCTTTCCCCTTCTTTTTGATTGAATGCAGACATTAAACTAACACTACAACAGCCATCTTGTGATCATGATGTGAAACAATAAAAGATGGCCAGATTAATCACAGAGATGCCAGCCAGCTCTGATGTCATAAGCCCCCTAAACAATGCAATTAGCAGCATCCCTGGAGACATTTTACATGTAGAAATAGCTTTCATTATTTAGTGTTCGTTGCCAAATGGTTTCTAGATGATACATGGTGCCTTCTATTTAAAAGATTAAACCGATAATTCAATAATATACACCCATTAGTGAACACCCAGGATGGATAGGGATAAACTTGATAAGGACTTGAGCAACTCAAGATCCTCTCAAGAAACAGAATTTAAATAAATGAAGGGGAAAATTGAATTACCTGTGTAGAGTTATCTACCTCATAAATAACTTGTCTTAGAGTAGACTCTTTAGGGCAATTATTGCCTAAATTAGACACTTAAAAACATTCCATTATTTTAGACTTAGTCCATGAAGTTTCTGTAGTCTTCTAGTATTTGGAAGGAGAAGTAATGGGCAGTACACCCAGCTTCTTGTTTCAAAGATGCATGACCCCCTGCCTTTGGAGAAGACAAGGGGTTACTGCTGGGAAATTAATTCCGTTGTTTCCCTGTGTCTCCCTCAGACCGCAGGAAGTAACTGAGCTATACTTTTGTCACATTTCTCACCATGACCTCCTGGTTTTCACAGTTATTTGCAAAGAAATCATCAGTTAGAGATGAATGTGGCAATAAAGTGAACATTCACTGTTGGCTTCTCTGCCTTTGACCCTTTACTCAAGAATTGGATAGGGAAAGAGCATGAGTACAAGGATAAGAAAGTGTTAGAAAGAACCTGTGTAAAACCAGAAATAATAAAAGGAAAGGATAGGAGAATAAAAGAGGTGAGGAATTGTAAGGTTTTCTTCATTTTTGTGAGGGAGAGTCTCCAAAGAGTTTTCTGAAAATAAGCTGAAGAGAGTACAAGGGATGTTAAGAAATATTCCATGCAACTTCCCTGGTGGCCCAGTGGTTAAGAATCCACCTGTCAATGCAGGGGATATGGGTTCAATCTCTAGTCCAGGATGATCCCACATGCCTCAGAGCAACTAGGCCTGTGCATCGTAACTACTGAGCCCACCCACCACAGCTACTAAAGCTCGTGCACCCTAGAACCCATGCTCCACAGCAAGGGAAGCCACTGCAATGAGAAAGCCATTGCTCAGCAAAAAGACCCAGTGCAGCCAAAAAAAAAAATTTCATGAACTATTTGTTTGGAGAATCACAGTCTTGAAGATTTAAAGGAAATATTTGAGTTACTTCTAAATTTGGAAGCTGACTGTTTTCCTTAATGCAACACCCTCTGATACTGAATAACAGGCTTATAATAATCCATCCATATTTTAAAACCCAACATCTAGATATATACATGAAATAGTAATTAATGACTCAGGACAATAATTAAGTGTGTGTGTGTATATATATATATATACACACACATTAGTTCAGTTCAGTTCAGTCTCTCAGCCATGTCCAACTCTTTGCGATCCTATGAATCGCAGCGTGCCAGGCCTCCTTGTCCATCACCAACTCCGGGAGTTTACTCAAACTCATGTCCATTGAGTCAGTGATGCCATCCAGCTATCTCATCCTCTGTCATCCCCTTCTCCTCCTGCCCCAATCCCTCCAACCATCAGAGTCTTTTCAAATGAGTCAATTCTTCACATGAGGTGGCCAAAGTATTGAAGTTTCAGCTTCAACATTAGTCCTTCCAATGAACACCCAGGACTGATCTCCTTTACAATGGACTGGTTGGATCTCCTTGCAGTCCAAGAGACTCTCATGAGTCTTCTCCAACAGCACAGTTCAAAAGCATAAATTCTTCGGCTCTAAGCTTTCTTCACAGTCCAACTCTCACATCCATACATGATCACTGGAAAAATCATAGCCTTTGGAACTTTGTTGGCAAAGTAATGTCTCTGCTTTTTAATGTGCTATCTTCTGCTGCTACTCCTGCTAAGTCGCTTCAGTCTTGTCCGACTCTGTGCGACCCTATAGATAGCAGCCCACCAGGCTCCTCTATCCCTGGGATTCTCCAGGCAACAACACTGGAGTGGGTTGCCATTTCCTTCTCCAGTGCATGAAAGTGAAAAGTGAAAGGGAAGTTACTCAGTTGTGTCCGACTCCTAGCGACCTTATGGACTGCAGCCTACTAGTCTCCTCTAGGTTGGTCATAACTTTTCTTCCAAGGAGTAAGCATCTTTTAATTTCATGGTTGCAGTCACCATCTGCAGTGAGTTTGGAGCCCAAACAAATAAAATCTGACACTGTTTCCACTGTTTCCCCATCTATTTCCCATGAAGTGATGGGACCAGATGCCATGATCTTAGTTTTCTGACTGTTGAGCTTTAAGCCAACTTTGCACTCTCCTTTTTCACTTTCATCAACAGGCTCTTTAGTTCCTCTACACTTTCTGCCATAAGGGTGGTGTCATCTGCATATCTGAGATTATTGGTATTTCTCTCGGCATTCTTGATTCCAGCTTGTGCTTCCTCTAGGCCAGCATTTCTCATGATGTACTCTGCATAGAAGTTAAATAAGCAGAGTGACAACGAACAGCCTTGATGTACTCCTTTTCCTATTTGGAACCAGTCTGTTGTTCCATGTCCAGTTTTAAGTGTTGCTTCCTGACCTGCATACAGATTTCTCAAGAGGCAGGTCAGGTGGTCTGGTATTCCCATCTCTCTTAAATTTTCCATAGTTTATTGTGATCCACACAGTCAANATATATATATATATATGTATATGGAAATTCTCTAAATAACTCACAGAGAAATGCAGAAACTAACCATTAGTGGAAACATCAAAAACTAGAGTCTTAGAATGTCACAAATGAAGGGATGATATAGGTTAACATGTGCATTGTACCGATAAAGAAGCTGAGGGCAAAATAGGTTAATGGACTTGTTCAAGGTTATTCCCAAGCTTTGTCCCCAGTTCTGTCATAGTCTTCTTGAACTGCAGCTGCAATACTTCAGACAGGTCAGCAATTCAAGACTCAGGCTCAGATTTTATATACTTTTAGACCAATGGGAGCTATGAGAAACCATGAGTGGCATGTACTTCAAGAAGAACAGAAGAAGTAAATTATAAGGAATGCACGGTTGAGCATGGTCAATGACACCTGTCAACGGCAAAGGGAACGTGCACTCATCTGCCATGACACCAGGAAATGAAACTACAATGAAAGACAGCAGTGTTCTTCAGGTGCTGTCATCCCACCTGGTTCCAGGGCACACAGATTCTGACTCTACAAGCCTGTGAATGCAGCAGAGGTGAAAAGTGGGCCTTCATTTCTAATCCTTATAGACCCCCCCACTTGCACCCTGTATAAATCTCTAGATGTACTAAAATGCTGGGATAGTGTGAAGTGAAGTGAAGTGAAGTCGCTCAGTCGTGTCCGACTCTTTGCAACCCCATGGAGTGTAGCCTACCAGGCTCCTCCATCCCTGGGACACTCCAGGCAGGAATACTGGAGTGGGTTGCCATTTCCTTCTCCAGGAGATCTTCCCAACCCAGGGATCAAACCTGGGTCTCNCTGGGATAGTCTGAAGTGAAGTCTCTCGGTCGTGTCCGACTCTTTGCAACCCCATGGAGTGTAGCCTACCAGGCTCCTCCATCCCTGGGACTCTCCAGGCAGGAATACTGGAGTGGGTTGCCATTTCCTTCTCCAGGAGATCTTCCCAACCCAGGGATCAAACCTGGGTTTCCTGTATTGCAGGCAGACACTTTACCACCTGAGCCACCAGGGAAGTCAGGAAAATAAAACATTTGCCTGCTGAAAAAGATAATGGTAAGTGATAAGGGAATCTTAACTCCCTGCAATCTGGACATATAGCACCACCCTGTGTGTTCTTTAACACTCAAATAAAGGGCAAATCTAGAAGGAGAACTGAAGACACACAAGCATTAAAACCTGTTTCTAGGATGCTAGACAAAATTATTAAAACAAAGTCCCCACACTCACAATGATCACGTTATGAAACTATAAACATTAAAGAACAATAGGATCTCTCTTTAGCACTGATAAGTTTATGGGAGCAGAGACCTACTTTTCCTTAGCTGAAACGACTTAGTATCAGAGAAGTTAAATAAATACACAGAGCTGCACAGCTTCACCTAAAGAGGTTGTCGGAGCTAAGAAAATAGCTCAGCTAGCCAAGTGTGTTCACCACACTGTATCCCTTTTGTAGTGACTTCATGCATTGAGGCTGATATTTAGCAACTGCATTACAGAATAATCAACCTTGATAAAGATTCCAACACATAGTTATTTCTTTTAAATATTGGAGCTTGAAAAGCAGTAAATTCTTGTTATCTTTAAAAATCATTTCTATGAAATACCTCATACCCTTAGGAAATGAGGCAAATGTGCTATTGCTGTATGCTAAATTTTTAACTACCACAGACAAATAGGTCACCCATTTCTTGCTCTTTTCAACTAATCTCAGTGGGCCTCTGTTATGGAAGGAAATGAGATGGAGAATTTGTGACTGAGCAGTGCATACTTTGGTCCCCTGAAATGGATGGAGGTGACTTAATTTTCTCACAGCAGTATGGGGGTGTCAATTAGAAATGAAGGAGAGGTCAAAGTGAGAAAGCAGAAATGATTAAAATAAAAGGAACATTAACCTGAGTGCCAGAGACTCATCACTGAAGCTGAAAAAGGAAGTAGGCTGAGTGGAGGAGGAACAAGACGGGAATCACATTAATATTAAACAGGAAGGAACTACAGGAGGGCAGAGTATGGAGGAGGAGACGAATCCCAAGAAGCGCAAACTAAATTGGGAAAGCTTAGACTCTTCTCTGAATATCTATAACTATTATAAAGACATTAGTGAAAGTAAAAGTAACTCAGTCATGTCTGACTCTTTGCGACCCCATGGACTGTAATCTGCCAGTCTCCTCTGTCCATGGAATTCTCCAGGAAAGGATACTGGAGTGGGTTGCCATTCACTTCTCCAGGGATGGAACCCAGGTCTCCCACATTACAGACAAATTCTTTACTGTCTGAGCCACCAAGGAAACCCATAAATGCACTAGTAATTTTAAAAGGAAGGCAGGCAAGGTAGGACGGAGAAAAGAAAGAAGAAAACGAAAAGTAGCTACTGTTTTTTCTTTTAGCAGTATATTTTCTAGACCTTCCTCTAAGCATTCTCCCCCAAAAATCCTTTTTCTGATCTGCTTCTCTCCAAGCCCCAGGCCCCTTGCCCCGCCTCAACATCTAGATTTCAAGCATTCGAGAAATGACCCTGTGACCAGAAATGTCATTAGAAGTAAGAGTATTTGTCCAGGTACTCTGGTTTTGGTCAGCTTTCCTGCTTTTTTTCCACTGTCCTTATTTTCATTAGAGGGTCACGTACCTAAAAACTCAAGCTGTAGCCAAAGCCGTAAACACTCCTGACAGTTATCAGGTAAAGTTGGAGTGTCAAAGCCCTAAAGGGAAGTGCAGGGAGAGCAAGAATGCAAGGAGGTGGTGGAGTGGATGGAGGAGGATGTGCAGGAAGTAGATCCCACACCTTCAGACCATAGGTATAATGTTCACGTGCACGAGATAGACTTGAGTAAAAATCCATCTGCTGTTAAAAATAGTTGTAATTGTTCAAATTGATGAAAGTTCTATGGTGGTCAGTCTGTCTTTTTTTCCAATTTTTTTTTTTTCTCACTCTCTGCGCCCAAGTTTATTTCATCCTGGATTATCTCCTATATAAAAAGGGGGGAAAAAAGAACTAACAGTGTTCCTTCCCTCCTTTTAATGCCCTGCTTCCCTGGTAAACTCTCAGAAAAATGTATTCAGTTTCTCATGTTCTCAATCCATGTTCTAATCTCTTTTAACTTCTCAAGCCTTAACAATGAGGTTTCAACACCATCACTCCACTGCAACTGCTTTTGCTTCAGATTGTATCATCTCTTCTCAGACCTTACCCAACCAACCCCTTCAACAGTATGATGATATCGACCATGCCCTTTTTCTTGACACTCATTCTTACTTGCTGTCCATACTGTCCTTTCTTCTGGCTCATGTCCTATCTCTTTGACTGATATTTCTCAGTCACTTCCAGGACTCCTCTTTCACACTACCTCTCAATATTGAAGTTCTGTAGAGTCTGGCATTTGTTTTCTTCTTCCCTCACTTCATTCTCTCAGTCCCAAACAAATTCTTTGGGATAATTTCATACAATTAGTGATAGAAAGATGATTCAGAAATTTTAAGTTCTACATTCAATTAGAACAATGTTCAGAGGAAAAAGAAAACCATCTTTTCCTATGATAAGTTTTAATAAGTGGATAAACTTTTCCCTGGAAGCTAATTTGCAGGTTTCCTGTCCCATTTAATTGGCCAAAACTGGGTCACATGTCACCGGACATTTGTTGGGTGATAGAAAAGAAGCATGGAATTTCTGTGGTGACTAATATCAATCATCTTGAGAAGCGACGATCTTTGTCAGGGTCCTAGCAGGAAAGTTTAATAAAGGACATTTTTTAAAGTGTAACTAAGATGTAGGGTAACCACAAGAAAACATATAGTTCCCTAGGTTCCCCAGAAGGAGGCAGCAAGCTTTGGCACACTTAAGTGTAAATGGGAAAAAGGGAGAAAGCTGGGGAGGGTTGGGGTAAAATCTGAGTGGATATGTAGTGTTTGACACAATTGTTGTTGATGCAATTTGTTGATCTTGTGATGATTTTCAATGTCATCCTGTATCTAGCAAATGGATGGACTCTATTTTTAGCTTTAACAGTTTGTGGATTTGTGTGTGTGTGTGCACTATGCTTGTGTGATTACATCATCTATAAATACATACTGTCCATGCTTTCACTCCATTACCCCTTATTTCTTTTCCTAAAATTACTTAAATGACCAAAATCTCTCTGCCATATTGAAAAGTGACAGTAATATCAGGTACATGACTTATTCCAACTTTAATAGAATGTATTAATGTCTAAATTTTCTCCATTATGTTTGCTATTTTCTGCAGGTTTCTACTAGATAACCTCATCATCTCTTTTCTGTTCCCAGTGGCACTTCTTAGTCTAATCCCTCATTATCTCTCCCCAGGAATAGTGCAATAACTGCCTAACTAATTTATCTGACTCTAGCCTCATCCCTCACAAATTTATATTTTGCATTGTGATCAAGTTAATATTTATGAAATGTAAATCTGATGATGACTCTATATGCTTATCCATTAACCCCTGCAAAATGTATAGAACACATAAGTCTAGGTTCCTGATGAAGAAGGTCAGCTCTCCATGTTAAACAGAACTTCATCTTATATAACTTCCTGTTAGTTAGAAGAGTATATGGTCTCAGCAAAATGAGAATACTTTAATGTTTACCAGACAAATCCTATGCCCCTTTCAAGTCTAAATCCTTATTACCCGTCACAAATAACAGACTGAGATGGGCTTTCATTAAGATTTCTCTTCCCAACTTTTCCCAAAAANAGTTAATATTTATGAAATGTAAATCTGATGATGACTCTATATGCTTATTCATTAACCCCTGCAAAATGTATAGAACACATAAGTCTAGGTTCCTGATGAAGAAGGTCAACTCTCCATGTTAAACAGAACTTCATCTTATATAACTTCCTGTTAGTTAGAAGAGTATATGGTCTCAGAAAATGAGGATACTTTAATGTTTACCAGACAAATCCTATGCCCCTTTCAAGACTAAATCCTTATTACCCGTCACAAATAACAGACTGAGATGGGCTTTCATTAAGATTTCTCTTCCCAACTTTTCCCAAAAATACTCCCTGCCCCCATATCATGTTGTACTTGCCTCACCTATGTATCACAAAATTTCTACTCCACTGCTGACAAAATTCAGTTCTCAAAGGATCTTATGTTGTGTTCTTATATAAAAGAAACTGTGATTTTTTNAGACAAATTCTTTACTGTCTGAGCCACCAAGGAAACCCATAAATGCACTAGTAATTTTAAAAGGAAGGCAGGCAAGGTAGGACGGAGAAAAGAAAGAAGAAAACGAAAAGTAGCTACTGTTTTTTCTTTTAGCAGTATATTTTCTAGACCTTCCTCTAAGCATTCTCCCCCAAAAATCCTTTTTCTGATCTGCTTCTCTCCAAGCCCCAGGCCCCTTGCCCCGCCTCAACATCTAGATTTCAAGCATTCGAGAAATGACCCTGTGACCAGAAATGTCATTAGAAGTAAGAGTATTTGTCCAGGTACTCTGGTTTTGGTCAGCTTTCCTGCTTTTTTTCCACTGTCCTTATTTTCATTAGAGGGTCACGTACCTAAAAACTCAAGCTGTAGCCAAAGCCGTAAACACTCCTGACAGTTATCAGGTAAAGTTGGAGTGTCAAAGCCCTAAAGGGAAGTGCAGGGAGAGCAAGAATGCAAGGAGGTGGTGGAGTGGATGGAGGAGGATGTGCAGGAAGTAGATCCCACACCTTCAGACCATAGGTATAATGTTCATGTGCACGAGATAGACTTGAGTAAAAATCCATCTGCTGTTAAAAATAGTTGTAATTGTTCAAATTGATGAAAGTTCTATGGTGGTCAGTCTGTCTTTTTTTCCAATTTTTTTTTTTTTCTCACTCTCTGCGCCCAAGTTTATTTCATCCTGGATTATCTCCTATATAAAAAGGGGGGAAAAAAGAACTAACAGTGTTCCTTCCCTCCTTTTAATGCCCTGCTTCCCTGGAAAACTCTCAGAAAAATGTATTCAGTTTCTCATGTTCTCAATCCATGTTCTAATCTCTTTTAACTTCTCAAGCCTTAACAATGAGGTTTCAACACCATCACTCCACTGCAACTGCTTTTGCTTCAGATTGTATCATCTCTTCTCAGACCTTACCCAACCAACCCCTTCAACAGTATGATGATATCGACCATGCCCTTTTTCTTGACACTCATTCTTACTTGCTGTCCATACTGTCCTTTCTTCTGGCTCATGTCCTATCTCTTTGACTGATATTTCTCAGTCACTTCCAGGACTCCTCTTTCACACTACCTCTCAATATTGAAGTTCTGTAGAGTCTGGCATTTGTTTTCTTCTTCCCTCACTTCATTCTCTCAGTCCCAAACAAATTCTTTGGGATAATTTCATACAATTAGTGATAGAAAGATGATTCAGAAATTTTAAGTTCTACATTCAATTAGAACAATGTTCAGAGGAAAAAGAAAACCATCTTTTCCTATGATAAGTTTTAATAAGTGGATAAACTTTTCCCTGGAAGCTAATTTGCAGGTTTCCTGTCCCATTTAATTGGCCAAAACTGGGTCACATGTCACCGGACATTTGTTGGGTGATAGAAAAGAAGCATGGAATTTCTGTGGTGACTAATATCAATCATCTTGAGAAGCGACGATCTTTGTCAGGGTCCTAGCAGGAAAGTTTAATAAAGGACATTTTTTTAAGTGTAACTAAGATGTAGGGTAACCACAAGAAAACATATAGTTCCCTAGGTTCCCCAGAAGGAGGCAGCAAGCTTTGGCACACTTAAGTGTAAATGGGAAAAAGGGAGAAAGCTGGGGAGGGTTGGGGTAAAATCTGAGTGGATATGTAGTGTTTGACACAATTGTTGTTGATGCAATTTGTTGATCTTGTGATGATTTTCAATGTCATCCTGTATCTAGCAAATGGATGGACTCTATTTTTAGCTTTAACAGTTTGTGGATTTGTGTGTGTTTGTGCACTATGCTTGTATGATTACATCATCTATAAATACATACTGTCCATGCTTTCACTCCATTACCCCTTATTTCTTTTCCTAAAATTACTTAAATGACCAAAATCTCTCTGCCATATTGAAAAGTGACAGTAATATCAGGTACATGACTTATTCCAACTTTAATAGAATGTATTAATGTCTAAATTTTCTCCATTATGTTTGCTATTTTCTGCAGGTTTCTACTAGATAACCTCATCATCTCTTTTCTGTTCCCAGTGGCACTTCTTAGTCTAATCCCTCATTATCTCTCCCCAGGAATAGTGCAATAACTGCCTAACTAATTTATCTGACTCTAGCCTCATCCCTCACAAATTTATATTTTGCATTGTGATCAAATTAATATTTATGAAATGTAAATCTGATGATGACTCTATATGCTTATCCATTAACCCCTGCAAAATGTATAGAACACATAAGTCTAGGTTCCTGATGAAGAAGGTCAGCTCTCCATGTTAAACAGAACTTCATCTTATATAACTTCCTGTTAGTTAGAAGAGTATATGGTCTCAGCAAAATGAGAATACTTTAATGTTTACCAGACAAATCCTATGCCCCTTTCAAGACTAAATCCTTATTACCCGTCACAAATAACAGACTGAGATGGGCTTTCATTAAGATTTCTCTTCCCAACTTTTCCCAAAAATACTCCCTGCCCCCATATCATGTTGTACTTGCCTCACCTATGTATCACAAAATTTCTACTCCACTGCTGACAAAATTCAGTTCTCAAAGGATCTTATGTTGTGTTCTTATATAAAAGAAACTGTGATTTTTTTCCAGTCTTATTGAGATATAATTGACATATATCATTGCTACGTTTAAGGTGTGCAACATAATATTTTGGCTTACATATATTGTGAAATGGTTACCACAGTAAATTTTGTTAATATCCATCATTTCATATTGATACAACAACAACAAAAAAAGCAAAAAGAACTAAAAGATTTTATTTCTCCTTGTGATGAAAACTCTTAAGATTTACTCTCCTAACATCTTTCTTACATACAAGAGTGTTAATTATAGTCATCATGTTGAACATTATGTACCTAGGACTTATTTAGTTTATAACTGGAAGTTTGTACCTTTTGACCAGAAAGTCTGTGATTTTGATGTGCAAAGGAATTGAAAAGTAATTGCAGCCCAGCCATGAGCTGGTGAGATTTCCCTCCTTCATTTCACAGTAAGCAGCACAGCTTTAGGTTAAATTCTACATCTTTGGTCTTATTTTACACAACAGCCTCTTTCTGCATTAAGGTATTTCCACAATCATCTTTTGAATGTCAAGTTTCTATAATATCAACATAGTGACATTTCCACAACAAGCTGTGTTTGGTCAGGCCTCCTGTATTTTCATGTGTGTGTTTCCCATGCCTGACCTATTCTTCCATCTGAAAGCCTGTTCTCTTTCAAATGTCAGTTCCTATGTCATGTCTTCCATGACCTTACAACCTCAGAGAGCAGAGCTTCCTTTATCTGCATAATTTCTCTATGTTTTACACTTTTACTGTACTTCCTCTCTTTGACTATTACATACAACTTGGCACACAGTTGATTTGCAACAGATTTTGATGAATAATTGAATGTGTGTGTCGGAGGCACAGACCTGGTACAGTTCTTGGCATGTCATCAGTGTTCTGTACATAGTTACTCCTTCTTGACTCAGTAGGATATAGTAGCAGGACTCTCTCACCCAAAGTCATCCAAAGGAGACCACCAAGAGGACCTTCAGAGGCAAAGCAGCCTCAGTTACTCAGGGAGACATCTAACTGGGTCATGGAAACATTCAGTTCCTCATCACTCTCTACGTTGTGGGCATCTTGGGCATGAGAATAAGGAAGCTCAGTTCAGTTCTGATGCTTTCACCAGTGCTCAGGTGCTCTCATTTTGGAATCATCAAATTGGAGGAGATAAAAGCCCAAAGCAGATAATGTTACCAGCCTGAGAATGGGGCTGGAGGGTGGCCTGAACAACAGTATTGTGTGGGAGGATGTGGGGGCCTGGAAAAGCTATCAAGAGCTAAGGGATAAACTTTCTAACTGCACTAGCTTTGAAATAGGAGAAGCAATAGCCAGTCACTTTACTAGATGAAGTGTGCTAAAGTGCCTCATTTAATTATCACAACAGGCCTGCAAACTCAATATTATTCCCATTTTATAGATGAAGACCTTAGGGCTGAGTGAAATTAACTCATTTAATGAAGGTTCTATAGATAGTAACTTTCTAGGCCAAGTTGCAAAATTAGCTCTGGTCTTATTCCAAAGAATTTATTGTTTTATTGTTATTTTCTTAACCCTATACTTCTGTCTAAGAGCAGAAGTGGCTTCAGTTCACGCCATCCTCACAAACTCTCTACTCCCTGTGTCTCTTAGCTGGCAGCATATTACAGTGTAATCCATAAGCTGTTTCTCTAAAAGAGGGAACTCAGCAAGCCTTTAATGTCAGATGTCATGCAAACTGACTCCCCACCTCTCACGTACCAAGAAGCAAGAACAAGAGCAATTAGACTGTGATGACTGATGTCAAACTAAAGAAAAGAGGCAAGAGGTGGTACAATACTTTTAAAAAGGGATAGCTTTAGTTTAAAAACAACATGAATCAGAATTTAAGCTAAACTGTAATTTCTATAATTTGGTGAATAAAAAGGAAATTAAACTTCTATTCACATCTAATTCAAAAAGGTCTTGATTGTCATGTTATATTTTTATGTTGTATAGAAATACAAAATTGGGAATTCATTTCAGATTTGCAATAGCAATTTGAAGCTGTCATGTGAAAGAGATATTTGATGTGCTTTGCTTGATCCCACTGACAGAACCAAGACCAGTGAATGGAAACTTCAGGGAGCATGATAAAAGAAAACATTCTGCAATAGATAGAGATGCTCAAAGATGGAATGAGTTGCTTCCAGTGAGACTGTCTCCTCAGAGACATTCAAGAATAAATGGGACAGCGCTTACTGGGGGTATTTCAAGATCAAAGACCCTAATGAGGCTGGATCAAATGATCTCTGAGGGTTTTTCCTAACCAGTACTTGTTTGATTCCAGAATATTTGAAAGGATCTCTGCTTCCCCTGGTGCCGTTTGGCATCTTACCTTTATTGGAGAATGATGTAATAATATATTGATAATTTATCCTTACATGTATACAAGTGCTTTGTTCATGTCTACAGTCTCCCTCCATCATGCTCCTCATTAATATTACATGTTACTAGGTACTTATTAACTAGTTAATATTGGTACTTACCAATATTAATTAACTTGATTTATCATGTGTTATAGTGAGCTTTAACCATCTCAATGAACAAGTCTACAGCTAATCTTTAAAAAATATTTACAATATACAAAGTCAAACGGAGAATCCAGGTATAAATTTTTAAAGGAACAATTTATGGTCTTTCTAATATTGTTTTTGACAGAAATTTGAAATTTATTTCTACTCCTATATTATTGGATGTCACTCCAATTCTTATTGTATTTTTGAAAACCTCTGTTTACATTGTTTGCAATTGATAAGACTTAGGTTCCCCTTTGCTGTTTATTTTCATAGATTCGGGCTTCCCTGGTGGTAATCTTAAATCTGAGGAAATATTAAACTTTCTTCATCACACCTTTCACTTGTACAGATGATAAAATTTAAACCTCAAGTATTTAAATGCCATGTATAAAGCCATACACTGCATTTTAAGTGCAAAATTTCATATAGAACCCTAGTTCTTAGTTCATTACCTTTTTTTCCCTCTCCAAATTATGCATGTCATACATATTATATGTACTTATTTATTCTTAAAAATTATAATTGATATATCAATTGATATAAGTGACCATATGTAATAATCCACAGTTGAGAATTTGGGTCTTTTTAACATTTTTTTGTGGCTGTAGAGCAGCATGCAGGATCTTAGTTCCCCAAACAAGGGTCAGACCCGTGTCCCCTGAAGTGGAAGCACCAGGGAAGAACCCCATTTGTTTCTATGTTTACTAGATAATTTCAGAAATACTCAATTCGACTAATATTTATTTATGTTTTACTTTGATTCTTTGGGCTTCATTACTGACAAGGCAGTCCTTTCATTTAGCTGAGCTTATGATGTAGAGGTAAAAACACACAAGTAAGGGTCCAATTTCAACACTAGTGATAAACACTATGATGGAAGAAATGGAGGTACGTTAAAGAGTTACCTAAAGTGGGCTTGGGAAGACTGGGGATGGTGCAAGGAAGGCTTCTGGAGTAGTGATGGCTAACTGGAAAGCTGAAGGGCAAGAGGCAGTGAGCCAAAGAAAGAGGACTAGAGGGAAGGAGAAAAGCACTCCAGAAAGAAGAGCACAAGTCTAGTCACAGCAGTGAGATAGGGAAAGGAGCATTCAAGGAACCAAAAGAAGTTAAGCGTAAATCTGTTAGAAGATGAAAGAAGCAAGGAAGTGGGCATAAAAGTGTATAGATAGAAGTAAGGCCAGAGGGAGAGTGACAGAATACCAAACGGAAAATAATGGCACCACAAGATTTGCACTACAGTTTAAAATCCCTGTTGAACTGCACAAACATTTCTTATATGGCTATGCGCCTCCAGCTATCCCCAACCCATCCAGCATTTTTTTTTTTCTTCTTCTGTTTTTCTGGCTTCACAGGTGCTGTTGCTTTCTATCCAGTTGCTCAAACAAGAATTTTCTGATTAATTCCTACATCTGATTAGGTTGCCAAGACTTTTTTTTTTTTTTTGCTATCTTCAACTTTTTTTATATCTCCATCATCACTACTCTCTTGGTTTATCCTGGTTTGTTGCAGCAGCCAAGAGGTCTTTTTGCCTTTCATTTATCCTTTACCTTGCCAAATCATTCTCAACTGCCTCAGTTTGAGCAGAATGGTGCAATGAGGGGAACACTGGGATTCAAGAAGGGAGAGTGAAAGATTTGCCACCAAAATTCTGGCATATGATTTAGAGTTCAACTTAACAAATATGATTGATGTACCCACCCAAGTACCATATAGAAAACACAAAGGCACTGTCTGCCTATGTCTCTTTCCCTCCTTTCAAATGGCTCCCCCTGTCCTTTCCACCACATATTTTTGTTTCTAGAAATGCTTGTTGCTAGGACACAGATTTGAGAAAGAGCCCAAGAACAGTGACTTTTGGCACTGAGATTTACAGCAGGAGCAACCTAAATCTCTCTGTCATTTATTCCATGAGCTGCTGCCAAACCATCCTAATTGGCTGTAAGCATTGTTAGGAAACTGTCAGCAGCCTGGACTACAGCTTTCCACAAGTGAGACTATACTGAAAACCAAGGGTTCCACTGCCCTTCTTGTATTCTAGGACCTCTGGTACCAAAAATGGCAGCTAGGAGTTTAAAGAAGATACCAGGAAGATTATTCACAACTTAATTCCCCTTGAATTACCAGGGATACTATTAAGATACATTTTGAATTTTTCATCCTTAAAACAATTGTCCCTCAAAAAACCCATTAATAATAGGTTGATACGACCACAAGTCAAATGACTGCCTTTTTAGCTCTATTTATCTGTTAATATAGACAAGTTATTTTCTTTATATCATTTTCACCCATTCAAATATCAACAACTGAGCTCTTTCTCCTTTTCTCCCATCCAAGTACTAACCACAACCAACCCTACTTAACTTCCAAGATCAGACAAGATTGGGCATGTTCAGGGTGGCATGACCGCATGGCCATAGACTTTTTTTCCTTTTCTGACTCAAAAGGAGTACAGAAGATTGTGAAATGACTCTTTGAAGCAACTTCTTACAGAACCCCTTTGTAACCATCTATGGTGCAGTTAACAAGCAGAATACCATGTAAGAAGTTGGCCTATATTTAGAGCTGACTGGAAACTGTGTATTTAAAGCTTTGTTACCCATTAACAATTTCAGTGGGAGGATGTTTTACTATAACTGAGTCATAGAACTGAATCTAAGCAGATTTTAGTGTTTCTTGAGCTTTTTAGTGCCTGTGCCAAAGTATGTCTATTTTCCATTCTGTGTCTTCATGTTTAATGGATTTTGTACTACTACAATTTTTGTAATCATATTTGCCACTTTATAAGAAACAGTACTAGGAAGAAAATTATATATCACACAGAATACAGATTCTGAACATGTAAAAACACATTCTCAATAGATTTTTTTAATTTGAAAAATCTGTCATGTTAAAGTGTTTGATTTCATGAGTTCTATCAAAAGTTTATCTATGGTATTGTGACTACAATCAGGCTACAAAATATCTCCTTTAACCCAACAAGGTCTCATATGTGCCATTGAAATCAATTGTCTCCTCCCACCCACTAAATTTCAACAATCATTGATCTGCTTTCTATCACAATATACATATATATCTATTTTTTCCCTATAATTTCATATGAATGGAAGTATAGAATGTGTGGGCTTCTCTGGTGGCTCAGTGGTAAAGAATCCACCAACAATGCAGGGGATGCAAGTTTGATCCCTGGGCCTGGAAGATCTCCTGGAGAAGGAAATGGCAGCCCACTCTAGTATTCCTGCTTGGGAAATCCCACAGAAAGAGGAGCCTGGCAGGCTACAGTCCATGGGGCGGCAAAGGAACTGCACATGACTTAGCAACTAAACAACAACAGAACGTGTATTAGTTTTGTCTCCATAATCCTTTAATTAACAAGATGCTATTGAGATTTAGGAATAATGTAAATATCAGTAATTTCTGCCTTTTTATTGCTGAATTATGTTTCATTTTCTATATATTCCAAGACTGCCCATTCTGGTGTTGATAAATATTTGCAGTTTCCAGTATTTTTATCATTATGAATAAAAACTATAAACATTACATTACATGTCTTTGTGAGGGCATATATTTGTTAATATTAATATATCAACAAAGNTTGGAAAGAGTGCATCTTGTAGAGTTGTAAGATGTAATTTTTTATCATTGTCACTTAGGAAAATATGGTTGATAATGCCTCTTAGATTTTCTGTATCTTTTATGTCCTAAATAAATTTTTACTTAACTGCTATATTATTGAGAATACTAACATATTCAATAACAATTTTACTTTCTTTCTTTTGCTGTTTCTCTGTTCTCTCAGATTCCTTATTCTACTTTGAGCTGTTGACAGCAGGTGAGTATCTTTCTGATTATATTTACCCTTTTATCTTTATGAGATGCTCAGATTTAATTAATGTGCTTAGTCTAAATAGAGACATTTTTTTCAGGGGCTAACTTAATCCATCCTTTTATATTCAATGTATTTTTTTTTATATTTAAAGAATGTCTTTTATAAATAACACATGGCTGGCTATTGCTATTATATCCAGACTGACAATCTCTTCCTTTTAATTGTAGTGGTTATTATAGTTATATTCAATGTAATTAATGACATGACTAGATTTAAGTCAATGATTATGGAGGGTTTTTCTTCATCAATTTTTGTTTATCTACCCATTCCTCATTTTTTCTGGAGGAGGGTATTCAAAAATCTGATATTCCATTAGTATTTCTGCTATATCCCTTTGCATTATTTTTAGAGGTTGTTCTGAATATTATAAATGATTTGTTTATCATAAATTACTTAGAGCTACCCCTGTACTAACTCAAATAAAATGTTGGAAACTTGCAACAATCTTGTTGCATTTATTTCCCCCTCTAAATAACGTTGTGCTACTATTGCAATCATGTGAAACTAGACATTGTATATATATGTACAAACAATTATAAACCTACAGTGCTATAATTTTCACATTAAGCTATTTCTTTTAAGGAAAGATAGACATTAATGGATAGGACTACGTAGATAGCTTTAGGTTTTACATATATAAATATACATATATAGTATGTTTATCCACACATTTATACTTTAAAGAGATACATTTACTCTTTCTCATAGATCCTACTACCTAGTATCATTTTCCTTCAGCCTCAATACCTTCATGCAGCATTTCTAGTAGTATGGGTCTTTAAGCAAAAAATTATTTTATTTTATTTTTATAAAATATCTTTATTTCACTTTCATTTGTGAAATGTACTTTTCTTTTTCTTATATATAATTTTGTGTAAGCAGATTTTTGAGCATATTTTTTAAATCAAAGTGTAGTTTATTTACAATATTGTGCCAATCTCTGCTGTACAGCAAAGTGACTCAGTTATACACATATGTGCATTCTTTTTAAATTTTTTATGGTGTTTATTACTGTTTATCAGAGGATGCTGAATACAGTTGACTGCGATATACATTAGAACCTCCTTGTTTATCTACTCTAAATGTAATAATTTGCATCTACCAACCCGCAGTTCTCAGTCCATCCCTCTCCATCCCCCATTCCTTCTTACATTTTTCTTTTTAACTTTTCCTTTAGTACTTTGAAAATATCAGTTCCTCTGTCCATGGAATTTTCCAGGCAAGAATACTGGAGCGAGTTACCATTTCCTACTTCAAGGGATCTTTCCAACCCAGGGATCAAACCCACATCTCTTGCATCTCCTGAATTGACAAGAGGATTCTTTACCATTAGCACGACCTGGGAAACCCCATATTACATGTATGTTAAAGTTTCTGCTATTGTCCCACAGACTGCTGAGGCTTTGTTCAAGTTTCTTCTATTTCACTTCTGTTTGTCTTTTGATTGGATAATTCCTATTAATCTTTCTTCAGTTTCACTAACTCTTATACCACCTCAAACCTGTTTTAAAGCTCTTCCAATAGATACTTCATTTCCATTACTGTACTTTTCAAGTCTATAATTCTCATTTTTCTTTTCTTTTTACTAGTTTCTATTTCTGTGCTGAGATTCTCCATCTGTTCCACCATTGTGCACATATTTATCTTGTCTTTCTGCTATACTTGATATTTTTAGTCAGACCCACAAAAATACCGAGTTTCACCTCTTCAGCTCATCTTTCAAAAGTATCTTCTGCTCCAGTTTCTGCCTGTTTTTAGTCAGTCTTCAGTGCCTTCAAATAATACGTGGTTATTTTATTTTTTTAATTTTGTTTGATAACTGTTATCAATGGGAAAGTTGTTCTCATTAACTATCCCATAGAAATCAAACCCCTAAAGCTTTTATTGTCACTCTAAAGGCTGACCATTCAAGAATCACAAGAGTCAACAGTGTTCAATAAGAAGTGTATAATGCATTTTAACAAACATAAACACAGGAAGAATCTGAGGGACTCAGTTGTCTTTTTTTCATGAGTTTTCTTCTATCACAAACATAAGAAATTGTACCGATTATTTTGTCTATTTTTCCCAGACATTTTACAAAATAATTAGGACAAATCTGACAAGGACAAATTTTTGTCAAAAGAAAAGATTGTGGCAATGTATGAAATCCTGCCAAATACCGATTATTCCCCACCCTCTATTTCCCAGGTGCGGGTAGTTAAATCAAAGTTATAGAAAATTCAAGTCCGCTTTTGTAATTGATAGGCATGACCTATTTGACCATATTAAGTCCCCCACTATGTGAGAAACTTGTAAAAAAGAATTGGGGCCAGCTGTTCCTTCTTTGTACTGAGGACCTAAAAGGAAGAAATAGATCAACTGTTGCATTGGAGATTAAGATCAAGTATATAAGAAAATATTTCTCAGTGTTTAAAGTGATTAAATTTTTCAAAGGGCAACCAGTGTTGGTGTCTGAGGGATTGTTTATGTGCGAGAGAGAGTATGTGTGTGTGTGTACATGTGTTTGACTATCTCTTCTGTGTTTTAAAATGATAGTATATGCTTTTATCTTGTGTGAGGTTTTAATTAAAGCACTGTCATAAAGGGTTGTATCAAATATCTAAAATATACCATTTTAAAATTGCCCTTATTTTCCAAAATGCATAAGGACCATCCAGCATAATAATGTGGCAAGGCCACCCATTTCAGTTAATTGGGACTTTGGATTCCTTCAAAAAAAGGATAAGTTCAACTAAGTGCCAATATTATTTCATATCCTTGCCATACTACCTCAAGCAATGCACTAACTAGTCATATAATTAGTACTTAATGCATACTCAAATACCAGAATATTTAAACCAGTGCAGTGAAAAATAAACAGCGGGACCAGGAGAGCTTAAAACATTCTAGCAAGCACTTAACTAGTCAAACTGTCTTCTCTATGTTGCTAGTTGCTGAAATCTTAACTCAGTAATTTCAGTTATCACCATTCGTTGGTTCTGTTTTGTTTTGTTTTCTGGCTCCTCTGTTTCCTCTGCAATTAGTGGTCAGCCAAGATACTGGGTAAATTTTACAGATTTAATTTGGGGCTCATCCTCTCTGTAGTCCCTTCCCTTTCAAGTTTTTCTCCAAAATGTCCTGACTCTGACAATATCATATGTATATTAATAGTGTGTCACACTTCAGCAAAGTGATGTCTTTGCTTTTTAATACTTTGTCTAGGTTTGTCATAGCTTTCCCTCCTAGAAGCAAGTGCCTTTTAATTTCGTTGCTGCTGTCACCATCCACAGTGATTTTGGAGCCCAAGAAAATAAAATCTGTCACTGTTTCCACTTTTTTCCCATCTATTTTCTGTAAAGTGATGGGAGAAGATGCCATGATCTTAGTTTTTGAATGTTGAGTTTTAAGCCAGCTTTTCCCCTCTCCTCTTTGACTCTTATCAAGAGGCTCTTTAGTTCCTTTTCACTTTCTACCATTAGAATGGTATCATTTGCATAACTGAGGCTGCTGATATTTCTTGTGGCAATCTTGATTCCAGCCTGTTAATCATCCAACCCCAGCATGTCACATGATGTACTGTGCATACAAGTTAAATAAGCAGGCGACAGTGTACAACCTTGTTGTACTCCTTTCCCAATTTGGAACCAGTCAGTTGTTTTATGTCCAGTTCTAACTGTTGCTTCTTGGATCACGTTTTGTCAGAACTCTCCACTGTGACCTGGCTGTCTTGGGTGGCCCTGCATAGCAAGACTCATAGTTTCTTTGAGTTATGCAAGTCCCTTTACTACTACAAGGCTATGATCCATGAAGGGGTGAATATCAACAGCTTTTGAAAATCATATTTGAAAAAAAATGATGTAGAAATATGCAAACAAAACAATATTAAGTAAAATTAATACCAGAAAAAACTATCTACATATTATAGTCCTACTNACTAGTCATATAATTAGTACTTAATGCATACTCAAATACCAGAATATTTAAACCAGTGCAGTGAAAAATAAACAGCGGGACCAGGAGAGCTTAAAACATTCTAGCAAGCACTTAACTAGTCAAACTGTCTTCTCTATGTTGCTAGTTGCTGAAATCTTAACTCAGTAATTTCAGTTACCACCATTCGTTGGTTCTGTTTTGTTTTGTTTTCTGGCTCCTCTGTTTCCTCTGCAATTAGTGGTCAGCCAAGATACTGGGTAAATTTTACAGATTTAATTTGGGGCTCATCCTCTCTGTAGTCCCTTCCCTTTCAAGTTTTTCTCCAAAATGTCCTGACTCTGACAATATCATATGTATATTAATAGTGTGTCACACTTCAGCAAAGTGATGTCTTTGCTTTTTAATACTTTGTCTAGGTTTGTCATAGCTTTCCCTCCTAGAAGCAAGTGCCTTTTAATTTCGTTGCTGCTGTCACCATCCACAGTGATTTTGGAGCCCAAGAAAATAAAATCTGTCACTGTTTCCAGTTTTTTCCCATCTATTTTCTGTGAAGTGATGGGAGAAGATGCCATGATCTTAGTTTTTGAATGTTGAGTTTTAAGCCAGCTTTTCCCCTCTCCTCTTTGACTCTTATCAAGAGGCTCTTTAGTTCCTTTTCACTTTCTACCATTAGAATGGTATCATTTGCATAACTGAGGCTGCTGATATTTCTTGTGGCAATCTTGATTCCAGCCTGTTAATCATCCAACCCCAGCATGTCACATGATGTACTGTGCATACAAGTTAAATAAGCAGGCGACAGTGTACAACCTTGTTGTACTCCTTTCCCAATTTGGAACCAGTCAGTTGTTTTATGTCCAGTTCTAACTGTTGCTTCTTGGATCACATTTTGTCAGAACTCTCCACTGTGACCTGGCTGTCTTGGGTGGCCCTGCATAGCAAGACTCATAGTTTCTTTGAGTTATACAAGTCCCTTTACTACTACAAGGCTGTGATCCATGAAGGGGTGAATATCAACAGCTTTTGAAAATCATATTTGAAAAAAAATGATGTAGAAATATGCAAACAAAACAATATTAAGTAAAATTAATACCAGAAAAAACTATCTACATATTATAGTCCTACTGACAACCTTTTAAGGTTCATATGAGGATTAAACTCATTATTATATATAAAACACTTAGATTTTAAGCCTTAGGTAAGTATTCATACATGATAACTTTTATGACAGCTTTTTATTATTACTTGTATTATCATGTAGAAGGAAGATTTAAAATTTTTACTGTTCATGTGATTGTCTTACTTTCTGGTACAGTATGTAATCTTCGGCTGTCATTCATATTGCAGATTTCCTTGTACAGACTCCTCTTTCGTATTCAACATCTCTACTGAGGCAAGAGTGTCACAGATGAGTATGATGTTTTAAGTCTAGCCTACTTATCAGACTTGAGAATTTCCTCAGAGGTTGCTTTGTGATTGAAACTGAGAGGAATACTCTTCTTCAGCAGGCACTATTGACCAGTTTGTCAAAAGCACACTAGATACAAAGGATTTGAATTGCACAGTTGTTTGGGGAAGGCTCTTGCAACCTGTACCATCATTAGTCACGAAGAAGTTGTTCTTATATTAATCAAGCCCCCTAAGGATGCTGACAAGGATAATAATTCTTTTCCAATGTGCTCATAGTGTTTCATGTTAAAGCTTTGGGAAAGAATGCACTTTTTTAATAGAAGCTATAATTCTATGTGAAGGGTTATCTGAATAGTTTGCACAAGAAATGAAGTTATAGAACTTATTCCACTGAGATATCGAGGAGGAAATGAAGTCATCGAGGAAATAAAACCAAAGTTCTATCATCTTTTGCAATAGAGGTTTGTAAGGACTCAAGAAACCTTGTGGAACTTTTGTCCGGGGTTTCCCTTGTGGCTCAGCTGGTAAAGAACCCACCTGCAATGTGGGAGACCTGGGTTTGATCCCTGGGTTGGAAGATCCCCTGGAGAAGGGAACAGCTACCCACTCCAGTATTCTGGCCAGGAGAATTCCAAGGACTGGATAGTCCATGGGGTCACAAAGAGTCAGACATGACTGAGTGACTTGCACAACTTCTGTCCATAAGTCCATGGGCTTCTCTGAAGAGAACAAACTGGGATTATTAATATGTAATTAATCTGACTACAGAGCTTTATAAAAGTAAACAGCACTATAGCCACCAAATCCTCCAGGTATTAATATATACAGTTTTTAAAAATGACAAATCACCAATGTAAAAAGGCTATATAGCCTCATGGAAAACTTTTACCACATTGGGTATGAATTATTATTAATAAATCTTAGTTGAACTAGTACAGTTCACTTGCCATCATACTGACTGCATGAGATATGTAAAATTCTGCCTCAATTTATTTAAACATATCAAAAGTGTATAACTTTCCTGGGTAAGATTTTGGTCCTTGCATTCTCTAGAAAATTACCAGAGTCTTGAGAAGGGCTGAGGTTTGTTCTAGTTAGAGCCCTCCAGGGAGCAGAACTATGTCTCCTTGTTTAACTCTAACTTCCTTTGAGTACCTAGTCATCACTGGATCTCATAGGGAAAATATAAAATCCCCAATCAATTTAGAAATAGATGTAGACCCAGAAGATAGCCAATTAATGCATCTCAACTTTTCAGAAAGCCTGAGTACAAGCAAGTAGCCCCCAAGGCCCCAAGTAATGATTGCTATTTCCAACTTCATTCAGGAGAAAAAAAAGCTGGAAGTAGCCTTGATTCCAAGAGTGTTTCAGGCCACTGATTTTTATCACCCAGGTAAGAGTCATTTGCAACTAATGTATAGAATCATAGCCTCTTAGAGCTACAAGCATCCATAGAGAAAGTCCAATCTAGAGCTCTCATTTTACAGATGAGCAGACTGAGGCCTATAGAGGTTTGGGGACTTGTCTGAGGTCACATACTTGTTAATAGCTCAGCTGGGATATTGATCAAATGTACCATTTCTAAAAGGCTTAATGGTGCTTGAAAAGCAATTGATTCTCCTAAGTAGCTATAAACGCTTCCCCTTCAGTGTTACTTGCACTATTGTTTGTATAAAGTACAAAATTATATTTCAGCCCAGCTTCCTCTTGAGACAAAGGAAAATTAATATTAAAGCCAAAAGGTTTTTTGTTTAGAATTGGATGCTGCTTCAAGCAAAACAGGGCTTAAAACAACTCTACTGACGAGTGTCTCATGTTCACTTCCAGAAGCAAGGAGGGGAGTGGGGAGAAAGATGCCTGCCAAGATCATGGATAAAAGAGATTGAAGGGCCTTGAGTGCTTTTTTCTCAGAGGCAGAAAAAGCCCCTTTCTTATTTTGAATAGTATAACTGCAACTTGGCTTCTGGATTCAGGCGTACCTTCTCCCTGCTTTACTGACTATGGCAGATTTGGGAGACTCTCTGGCACTCGGTGTCCAATCACTTATCGTTTGTACCTCTGTTTACGCTGGAGAATAGGGTAGCGTCTGGGCAGGAAAAAAAGTGATAACTGTTAGCATTTTTTAAAATAACTGTGATATCTGGAATCATAGCAAAGAAATAGTCAGACATAATTAAAAATATGTATATATAGACAATAAAACCCAAAGCATCTTTGACCTGGGTTTAATTTAGTTAAACCAGTTTGATTACTGGAGTCATGTTAGTAATGAGACTAGCAATATTTTCTACAGGTTTAGAGGGTGTTGATAAAAAGGGTATCTTGTGGAAAAGCAATGTACAACAGAGGAATAGAGGTCTCAGCTTCTCTGTTCCACCCTTAATTGAATTAGAATTTTCAATTGAGAAGGGAAGGTTAAAATCAGTCTCACATTTGGTCTCCAGTAAGCACAGAAGCTGGAATGTTAGGTAGGATTTCACTGCCATTATTGCCATTGCCCACTGTTCCCTGAGAACAAACCACCAAAGGCCAAAGAGAGGGAAGTTTATCTGTGTGAGAGGTCAGCAGTTTGCAGGGCATGGGTCCGTGTAGAGGTGGTGAGAAATTAGTACAGCCACTCCATTGCATTGCTTTCTCAGCTGTAAATGAGGCTGCTCATTAATGAATCATGCACACAGACTGCCAGGGTCTCAGCATTAATTGGCACTAATGGGAACATCTTATGGTTGAAGGGAGAGCTATGGGAACCATTTTAAGTCTGATTATATTTAGAAGGGAGCTTGGACAATTTACCTTTTCCATGAAATTCTAGAGCAGCCGTACACAGCACACTTTCATTCCAAACCACAAATAAATCTGCAGAAAATCTATCAAATTCTTCGCGTGAGAGATAGAATATCAACAAGTGTTTCAGTGAGATTTTCCTTTCTGCGCCATGCATGGCACTGACAGAGTGTTTGAAAATGCTTTTGAGTGCACCATGCATGCTAAGGCCTAATGTAGTGTACGTAATTCATTTTATTCCTTTGAGATCATTCAGCAGGGACTCAGTGCAAGTTAGCCCTGAGGATATTTTGGCCAATAAATTTGTTTTAAAAATGTGTCCTTCCATGACAGTGCACTGTTATTCCCACAAAATAGGCTGATGAGGAAGTTTCATCTGAGCTGCCTAGAATGTTTGCCCTTTAAGTGGAAGTGGTTTGTATCATTTCTTTTTTAGCCCCCACAAAAGAATCCCTTGTAATTAGTTTTGTGATGTTTGGCATTGAGGAATGGATATTCACAATGTTGGTATAGATCAGATCTTTTCAGATCATGGAGTAATTCCACTTCCCAGAACACCAAAAGCCCATACTACACTTAAGAGTGAATAGGAAGAAGGCATACCCGCCTTCAGTTGGGGGCACCCACACGAAGGCACAGTTTGCAGACCCCACTGGCTTCTGTCGCGTGCTCTGGTGCAACGTACAACCTGTACAAGGTAAATAATAGTGTAGATATCCTCTCTGTGAATGTTAGCACCTCTCTGACCCAAAAATGAGTCAATGGAAGGGACACAGAACAAGCAAGTTGATCTTATAAAGAAAAACGTAGGGCTGAGAGATGGTGTGGAACAGGTCTATGAGGGAGACACAATAATGACATCATTTTTAGTAGGAGAGAATGTGATAGAAAATTTAAGATCCACATCCCTAAAAGCTATTTGTTATCATATTTTCAATGCAACTTTATATGTATACATATAAGTAAACACTATGACAGCAACCGGGACCTCTGTAAAATTTCATCATACAGATTCTGTGCAGAATGCTTCATCAATAGTCTTAGAGAGTGAAGAATCGGCCTGCAGTGTGGGAGACCTGGGTTTGATCCCTGGGTTGGAAAGATCCCTGGAGAAGGGCAGGCAACCCATTTCAGTATTCCTGCCTGGAGTATCCCCATGGAGAGAAGAACCTGGTGGACTGCAGTCCATGGAATCACAAAGAGTTGGACACCACTGAGCTACTTAGCATACAGCACACAATTCATTTTAAAAGCATGTGATTTCAGAAAACGGTTTAAACTGTTCATGAAAAACTGTGTGGGCTTTTCCAGACGCTTCCGATATTCAAATAAATCCAGTCTTTCTTCTGAATATCAACTTGAGTTACACAGGTTAAGATGAAGACCCTTCACACTGTGTTGAAGTTATGCTGAAATTTCCACTTGAATTGGCATTGTATTCAGTTCACCTCAGTCGCTCAGTCTTGTCTGACTCTTTGCGACCCCATGGACTGCAGCACAAGCAGACTTCCCTGACCATCACCAACTCACGGAGCTTGCTCAAATTCATGACCATTAAGTCAGTGATGCCATCCAACCATCACATCCCAGGTCATCCCTTTCTCCTCCTACCTTCAATCTTTCCCAGCATCAAGGTCTTTTGAAATGAGTCAGCTCTTCGCATAAAGTGGTCAAAGTATTGGAGTTTCAGCTTCAGCATCAGTCCTTCCAATGAATATTCAGGACTGATTTCCTTTAGAATGGACTGGTTGGATCTCCTTGCTGTCCAAAGGATTCTCAAGAGTCTTCTCCAACACCACAGTTCAAAAGCATCAATTCTTTGGCACTCAGCTTTCTTTATAGTCCATCTCTCACATCCATATATGACAATGGAAAAACCATAGCCTTGACTTAATGGACCTTTGTTGACAAAGTAATGTCTCTGCTTTTTAATATGCTGTCTAGGTTGGTCATAGCTTTTCTTCCAAGGAGCAAGTGTCTTTTAATTTCATGGCTGCAGTCACCATCTGTAGTGATTTTGGAGCCCAAAGAAATAAAGTCTGACACTGTTTCCATTCTTTCCCCATCTATTTGCCATGAAGTGATGGGACTGGATGCCATGATCTTAGTTTTCTGAATATTGATTTTTAAGCCAACTTTTTCACTCTCCTCTTTGACTTTCATCAAGAGGCTCTTTAGTTCTTCAATTTCTGCCATAAGGGTGGTGTCACATCTGCGTATAAGAAGTTATTGGTATTTCTCCCAGCAATCTTGATTCCAGCTTGTGCTTCATCCACCCCAGCATTTTGCATGATATACTCTTCATATAAGTTAAATAAGCAGGGTGACAGTATATATCCTTGACATCTCCTTTCTTGATTTGGAACCAGTCTGTTGTTCCATGTCCAGTTCTAACTGTTGCTTCTTGACCTGTATACAGATTTCTCAGGGGGAGGTAAGGTGGTCTGGTATTCCCATTTCTTTAAGAATTTTCCACAGTTTGTTGTGATCCACATGGTCAAAGTCTTTGGTGTAGTCAATAAAGCAGCAGATATTACTCTGAAACTGTCTTGCTTTTTCAATGATCCAACAGATGTTGACAATTTGTTCTCCGGTTTCTCTGCCTTTTCTAAATCCAGCTTGGACATCTGGAAGTTCATGGTCACATACTGTTGAAGCCTGGCTTGGAGAATTTTGAGCATTACTTTGCTAGTGTATGAGATGAGTGCAATGGTGTGGTGGTTTGAACATTCTTTGGCATTGCCTTTCTTTGGGATTGGAATGAAAACTGACCTTTCCCATTTTATTGGGTTGACCAAAATGTTCCTTTCGGTTTGTCTCTAAGATGGGACAGAAAAATCTGAACAAACTTTTTGGCCAACCCAAACTTCCTCAGACTCAGCCTGCCATCATCACAAGTATCTTCTGTCTCCAAGATCAGCTGCATCAAGATGGCTTACCATCTATATCACACTGGTGAAAATACCTGCTAACCAAGCAGATTAGTATATTCAAAGCAGGAACTCTCATCATCCTTGTTGTCCACTAAGAATCTCAGTTCACAGCACCTTCTTGCAAGCTGCCAAATCAGTGAATGACTCTCAGTTAACCAAGGTTCTTCAAGACAAGCCAATAAAGAATAAATAAAGCCATCATCCCAATTAGTAAAAAAGTCTGTTTCTCCAAATCAGTTACACACTAGTTATTAGTTAACAAGTTACTAGTTACTGCTACTTCTTCATTCTTCTAACAGTATGAAGCAAGGGAAGAAAACCAATCTGTGTATAATCTATCCTAGGACTATCATTTGTAGCTCATCCAACAGCCCCTTCTACAGCCAACATTTCACCCAGACAAAATTTTTTACAACTCTCTTCATCTTCAGATTTTGGAAAATGGATATTTATTCCAGGAAACAGGAAATGATTACTTATTTTACATATTTTAAAAGCTTGATTCTGTTACTACCCAGCTGCTGAGATTTCCAGTGACTGTCCATTCTTGAACAATTGAAAAATGTGCCACTTGTTGCTGTTGCCTCTGAAGTTTAGGGAATGATCCTTCAGAAGCAGGTTTTTATTCTGAAAGTGAAACGGCCACTCTTTGCTTCCTTTTCAAATTCTTTGGGTCATTGTGATTTACCACATCTTGATATAGAGCTGCTTCAATATAGACTGGCCTCAGGGATTCTTGAGGTATCCTTGGGGGCGCAGAGGGACCTAAATTTTCTGTCAAATTGCAGGGCTCCACTGACAACAGCCTGGACATCAGCTCTTCCGCTGTGGACAACACTGGTACCTACGCCATGGTTTTCCACTTGGCCAACTTGGCCAATCCTGCTCAGCACATGTGCCAAGTCTAGGTTGGTCACTGCACAGGCACACAAATAGACACTTTTGCCTGAGAGCTGAGGAAGAAGAAGGCCTTAGCGGCTAAATTATGTGTGGGTAAACCTGTTGATTGTATCAAAGTTAAAGCTCCAGTGGTGTAATGAAAATTGTCAGTTTAGTTCCTTGAGGAGGTGGTGATTAACATCCCCCAAAACTATTTACATCTTTAATCAGTACAACCCTAATCAATTTTTTCTGCAGTTCACTCATTGTCAGAAGTAAATATTTTCTTCCAGATCATGTGATTTATCACTGGAAAATAATGTAGGAATCTTTTAATTCTACTCCTTCATTTCACAGATGAGAAATCATGTGTACAGCTCAGTGATGCATAATAATTATAGAGACTGGCCTAGAATCTAGGTCTCAGGATAAGAAGTCTGATTCACATTCTATCTATGCCATGCTACATGCCACAAACACACACACATCAGCCTCATTCAGGAGGTAATTTTAAGTCTGATATTCTCCATCTGGTATATCCTTACCCATACCCTTCCCACATTAATAGTTTTAACTTATGCCCTTTCTGTAGCTTTTGAGGATAGTTGACACTCATGAATGTCAATGGAAGTGACATTCCTTTTGATTAAGGACTTGTATTAGCAGACCTCTAAGTTTTATTTCATCTTAGGATCTAGCTTTACTAGCATGACAACCTCTCTCTCTTTTGCCTATTTAGCTACCCTTACTTTCTCTATTCTTTTGTCTTTCTTAAGGGGCAATATAAAGATTTGTCTTTTATGGTTTTCAGTCCAGCGCCCTACTCCCACATCCCCATCCCTCCCCCGACTTTATATATTATACACACATGCTTGGTTACATATAATATTGTGCTGATATACTGGATGTAACAGTACATTAGAATTAGTCCTCTATGGCTCCTTAAATTAAACCTAGTGGATCCAATTAGAATTTGATGCTACTTTAGTAAAGCTGTGCTTAAAATTACTGTACTGATGAAAGTCTCATAATTACCTTTGGGAGCATCTTCTTTTTGTGACTGGACTACTCATGAAATCCTGAGCAATTGCCAGATCTACAGGCCCATTCTGTGAAAAGCTGCCAAAGCAGATTGCTATGCAAAAGTAGCCAAGTTTTTTAGAATGTGACTTTAAGAGCCTGGTTACAACTGATTGAACCAAGGATTGTTAGTCGAAGGAATATATTTATTGACTTAACATTGGACTGCAATGGCACCCTACTCCAGTACTCTTGCCTGGAAAATTCCATGGATGGAGGAGCCTGGTGGGCTGCAGTCCATGGGGTCTCTGAGAGTTGGACACGACTCAGTGACTTCACTTTCACTTTTCACTTTCATTCATTGGAGAAGAAAATGGTAACCCACTCCAGTGTTCTTGCTTGGAGAATCCCAGGGATGGGCGACCCTGGTGGGCTGCTGTCTATGGGGTCACACAGAGTCGGACACGACTGGAGCGACTTAGCAGCAGCAGTAGCAGCAACCTATAAGATGGCCAGTGAGTTTTCTCTATATTTTTTAGTTAATAGTAAGATCTTTTGTCTAGAAGGGAGTTAATATAAGATATAGCAGTAGGGATAGTAGATACCAATATTAGAGAGAAAATACAGTGGAAAAATAAAATAAATAACCTATTTGTCCCAAATATTTTGTCTTCCAAGTCATCATGGCCAAATAGGAAATATTTGGGTTTTAGAGTTAGGTAGATTTGGTTTCAAATATTTCATATTCTCTTTGAGTCTCAACTTCCTTCTTTTAAAAATGGAAATAGTAATAACTTCTTCAAAATATCATTAAAAATATTAAATGATAAAGTGTTTTAAAAGACAGAACATAATATATATCAAATAGACAAATATCCAACAAATGGCAGAAAATAAAGGAATAGCTCATGAATTGCTTGAACAGATTAAATGAGGTAACATGTGCTATGCTCCAGACACAGCATAGGCATCTATTTATAGTAAATGTTCCTTCTGTCCCATGTGATTCCAGGAAGTATAAAGACTTCCTTTAAATATCAAAGTAGATTTGAATTTCTGGTCTTCATTTGTTCATGTACTCAAGAAATGTTTAGTGAGAATCTACCATATGCCAGACTAGAATAGAAAGATAAATCAAAAAAAGTTATTGATAACTGAAAGTGCATAGTATGGATTTCAGAGAGACAGGAAAATAGGCAAATGCCATTTTAATGTGGTGAGTGCTATAACAGGGTATTCTGGGAGTATGCATGGTTATCCAAGTTTTTGAAAATTAAAATCAATACATCAAGAAGCATAAATTCCTCGCCCAGAAACCTATTGGAAGGGTATACAATGCCTGGAAATGCAAACCGGCTACTGCGTGTAAGACGTACTTAAAAGAAAGCTACAGTGTCTGTGAATGCTGAGAAGAGAGGAAACATCTCTGGCTAGCAAAATTCAAAGGAGATGCCCATCAACAAGAAAACAAAAGCTTTCTTCCAACACCATCTGGCAAAAGAAAGGTCTGAGTTAATAGTAAAATTGCATCTTGTGCATTATAGCTTCTATTCTGATGTTTCCTGTGTTTTCCCCCCTTTTTAGATGAGGCTGAGATGAGAATATTAGCTGCATTCATCTCTCCATTCATCCAAATCCTCACTCCCTGTAAAGCACACCATATGTGAAAGAAAAGCTTTAAAAATACATAATGCTTCTATTTTCATCTACTTCCAGAAATAAGCACTATAAATTATGCCCAGCCACCAAGTAATATTATTGAGCATCTGTTCATGGCATTTAAATGTCTAAAGGGGCTAAGGTTATTCAGCTGAGAAAGGAGAAAATCAGAGTAACATTTGTGACAGTCTATTATTTAAAGGGCAGTAAACAACTATTTATCATACCCTCTTAGGAATGAATAAGAGAAAAGAAGCTTGCAAGTGTACAAACTTCTTCGATATGAAGCTTACTATAAAACAGTGAAATAGTTATTTCTACTTGTCATTAATTACATTTATACACATATACCCATATACATAAAGAATTATAGAACCAGGATATCCCAAATTTTATATCAAAGAAAAAACCTGGGGGAGGACAGCCAGAAAGTTTGAGAATCATTTTACTTTATAAACATATATTTTTAAAAGTTACCTACAAGTCTATTTTCCTCAACCAACAAGCATTCATTGTGCAAATAATATGTTATCAGGCCAAGTATTTGAAGGATTACAAAAAGTCTAAATTGTAATCCTTGCACTGAAGGAGTTTATAGTCTGTTGGGAGACAAAGTAAGTAGATGAAGTGGTAGAAAATACAATGCTCTTCACGATTATATTCTGCAGTGGTTGTATGATGTAGATGGCAACATTGCAGGTGTTCTGAAGATACCAGGCTTAGATTAGTTTGGAAGTCTTATGTTAGCCTGGAGGCAAAGAAACTTGAACTGATATTTTGTATTTTTTTAAAAACATATTGTGCAATTTTAAAGGTTTCACCCCATTTACAATTATTACAAAGTATTAGTTATATTCCTCATGTTGTACAGTATGTCCTTGCAACATATTATACCAAAGAGTTTGTACATCCCATTTCCTCATGCTTATATTACCACTCCTTGCCTCCCTACTGGTAATCATTAGCCTATTCTCTATATCTGTAAGTTTGTTTCTTTTTGTTATATTCACTAATTTCTTTTTTTTTTTTTAGTTTCTACATGTAAATGATATCATATAGTACTTGTTTTTCTCTATCAGACTGATTTCATCTAGCATAATGCCCTCCAAATTCACCCACATTGCTATAAATGGGGGAAATCCATGTTTATGGCTGTCTAGTATTTCACTGTATACATTAATATACACACCACCTCTTCTTTATCTGTTTATCTGTTAATGGACACTTAGGTTGCTTTCATATCTTGGCAAATATAAACAAAGCTGCTTTGAACATTAAGGTGCATTAGTGTTTGTTTGATGTATACCCAGCAGTGGAACTGCAGGGTCATACAGTAGTTCTGGTGCTTTCCAGGTGACGCTGGAAAAGAACCAGCCTGCCAATACAGAAGACAAAAGAGACACAGATTCCATACCTGTGTTGGGATAATCTCATGGGGGAGGAAATGGCAACCCATTCCAGTATTCCTGCCTGGGGATTCCCATGGACAAAGGAGCCTGGTGAGCTGTAGTCCAAAGGGTTGCAAAGAGTTGGGCAAAACTGAAGCAACTTAGCGTGCACAGTAGTTCTATATAGTTGTTTTGAGGAAGTTCTGTTCAGTCACTCAGTCATGTCTGACTCTGCGACCCCACGGACTGCAGTATGCCAGGCCTCCCTGTCCATCACCAACTCCTGGAGTTTACTCAGACTCATGTCCATCAAGTCGGTGATGCCATCCAACTATCTCATCCTGTCATTCCCTTCTCCTCCCACCTTCAATCTTTCCCAGCATCAGGGTCTTTTCCAGTGAGTCAATTCTTCACATCAGGTGGCTAAAGTATTGGAGTTTGAGCTTCAGCATCAGTCCTTCCAATGAACATTCAGGACTGATTTCTTTTAGGATGGAAAGGTTGGATCTGGTTGGATCTCCTTGCTGTCCAAAGGACTCTCAAGAGTCTTCTCCAACACCACAGTGCAAAAGCATTCTTTGGCACTCAGCTTTCTTTATAGTCCAACTCTCACATCCATACATGACTCCTGGAAAAACCATAGCTTTCAGAGATGGTGATGAACAGGGAAGCCTGGCGTGCTGCAATTCATGGGGTCACAAAGAGTCAGACACGACTGAGCGACTGAACTGAACTGAACTCACTATATGGACCTTTGTTAGCAAGTAGTGTCTCTTCTTTTTAATACACTGACATAGCTTTTCTTCCAAGGAGCAAGTGTCTTTTAATTTCATGGCTACTGTCACCATCTGCAGTGATTTGGGAGCCCAAGAAAATAAAGTCTGTCACTGTTTCCATTGTTTCTCCATCTATTTGCCATGAAGTGATGGGACTGGATGCCATGATCTTAGTTTTTTGAATGTTGAGTTTTAAGCCAACTTTTTCACTCTCCTCTTTTACCTTCATCAAGTGGTTGTTCAGTTCTTCTTCACTTTCTGCCATATGGGTGGTATCATCTGCATGTCTGAGGTTATTGACATTCCTCCCATCAATCTTGATTTCAGCTTGTGTTTCATCCAAACCAGTATTTTGCATGATGTACTCTGCATAGAAGTTAAATAAGCACGGTGATAATATACAGCATTGATGCACTCCTTTCCCAATTTTGAACCAGTGTGTTGTTCCATGTCCAGTTCTAACAGTTGCTTCTTGAACTGCATACAGATTTCTCAGGAGGTAGGTAAGGTGGTCTTGTTTAAGACCCACCCATCTGTTTAAGAATTTTCAGCAGTTTGTTGTGATCCACACGGTCAAAGGCTTTAGTGTAGACAATGAAGCAGAAATAGATATTTTTCTGGAATTCTCTTGCTTTTTCAATGATCCAGTAGATGTTAGCAATTTGATCTCTGGTTCTTCTGCCTTTTCTAAATCCAGCTTGAACAAATGGAAGTTCTCAGTTCACATACTGTGGAAGCCTAGCTTGGAGAATTTTGAGCATTACTTTGCTAGTGTGTGAAGTGAATGCAATTGTGCAGTAGTTTGAATATTCTTTGGCATTGCATGTCTTTGGGATTAGAATGAAAACTGACCTTTTCCAAACTTGTGGCCACTGATGAGCTTTCCAAATTTGCTGGCATGTTGAATGCAGTGCTTTCACTGCATCGCTATTTAGGATTTGAAACAGCTCAGCTGGAATTCCATCACAGCATCTGTTATTTGTGTCCTTTTTGATGATAGCCATTCTGACAGGTATGAGGTGATATCTCATTGTGGTTTTGATTTGCATTTCTCTGATGATTAGAGATATTGAAAATCTTTTCATGGGCCTGTTTGCCATCTGCATGTCCTCTTTGGAAAAATGTCTATTCAATTCTTGTGCCCATTTTGCCCATTTTTAATCAGGCTTTTTTTTTTTAAGTTGTATGACCAGTTTACATAAATTAGATATTAACTGATTATAAGTCATAGCATTTGCAAATATTTTCTCCTATGTAGTAGGTTCGGAGAAGGCAATGGCAACCCACTCCAGTACTCTTGCCTAGAAAATCCCATGGATGGAGGAGCCTAGTGGGCTGCAGTCCATGGGGTTGCAAAGAGTCAAACACGACTGAGTGACTTTACTTTCACATTTCACTTTCATGCATTGGAGAAGGAAATGTCAACCCACTCCAGTATTCTTGCCTGGAGAATCCCAGGGATGGGGGAGCCTGGTGGGCTGCCATCTATGGGATCGCACAGAGTCGGACATGACTGAAGCAACTTAGCAGCAGCAGCAGCATGTAGTAGGTTGTCTTTTAATTTTGTCATTGCTTTCCTTTGCTATCTAAAGCTTTTAAGTTTAATGAGGTCCTATCTGTTTATTTTTGGTTTTATTTCCTTTACTCAAAGAGACAGTTCCAAAACCATAATGCTGTATGTCAGAGTATTCTGCCTATGTTTTCCTCTAGGAATTTTATAGTCTCTAGTCTTATATTTAGGTCTTTAATCTATTTTGAGTTTACTTTTGTATATTGTGTTAGAGAATGTTCTAATTTCACTCTTACCTGTAGCTGTCCAATTTTCCCAGCTCCATTTTGTGAAGAGACTGTCTTTTCTCCATTGTACATTCTTGCTTATCTTGTCATCTTAAGTGCATGGGTTTATTCTTGTTCCATTGATCTATGTGTCTGTTTTTGTGTCAGTGCCATACTAGTTTCATTACATTAGCTTTGTAGTATAGTCTGTAGTCAGGAAGCATGATTCCTCCAGCTCTAGTTTTTCTTAAGTTTGTTTTGGCTACTAGGGATCTTTTGTGTTTCCACACAAATTTAATTTTTTTCTAGTTCTGTGAAAAATACCATTTATAGTTTGATAGGGATTTCATTGATTCTATAGATTGCCTTGGGTAATATGGTAATTTTAACAATATTGATTCTTTCAATGCAGGAACAAAATATATCTCTCCACCTGTTTGTATCATCTTCAATTTCTATGCAATGGGTTTATCATATGTGGCCTTTATTATGCTGAGGTGTGTTACCTCTGTGCCCACAGACTGACGAAGATGGTGGAGTAGAAAAACACTGAGCTGACCTGGTATCATGAGCTCCCCTTGTATCATGAGCTCACCAAAATCACAACTATCTTCAGAACAGCCATGGGTGAAGAAGACTAGAACCTAACAAAAAACATCTACAACTACAGACACAAAGAAGGAGCAACAACAAGGCAGGTAAGAGGGGCAGAGATGCAATATAGTCATGTCCCATTCCCCTGGGTAAGTGACCCACAAACTGGAGAATAAGATTGCAGAGTTTCTTCCATAGAAGTGTTCTGAGCTCCACATCAGGCTCTCATGCTGGGGGTCTTGTATCAGGAAGATGACCCCTCAGAGCATCTAGCTTTGAAGACCAGCAGGCCTTAATTTCAGAAGACCCAGAAAGATTGGGGAAATTAGAGACTTGACCCTTATAGGGTACATGCAAAACTCATGTGTACAGGATCCAGGGCAAAGGAGTAATCTGTTAGAAGCCTGAGTAAGAGCTGCCTGCTGCTCTTTTAGTGTCGTGAAGAGACAAGGCATGGTTACAGCTCACGCTGGGATCTAGGCCCTGGTGGCAGCCATATTTAGGAACATTCTTCCACATAAACACTGCTGCTGATGGCTGCCATCTTGAGATTCACCCTCTAGCTCACTAATGCCAAGACCTGACCCCACCCAACATCCAGCCAGTGCTGGATACCTCAGATCAAACAACTAACTGGGCAGGGACACACCCCCATCCCAGCCCCATCAGCAGCCAGAGTGCCTAAAGACTTCCTGAGCCCACAGCCACCTCTGGACACAACCCTAGATATGGCTCTGCCCCCAAAGGACCACAACCCAGCTGTACCCACCAGTATGCAGGCCCCAGATCTGCCCTCCAGGATGCCAGCCCTAGCCTCCAGAAGAAACTCGCTCACCAGGGAGAGACACCAGATGCAAGAAAACCATGATCCTACTGCCAGCAAACCCAGCCTGCCCATAGTGATTCAAATCCTACCCAGGCAGCAGCTGTGCCCTTGCCCCACCCACTAGCAGGCCAATGTAAGCTTTGGAACAACACAGGGCCTGTACCCAGCTAAAAAGATCTCTGAAGGATCATGTTTAGAAAGAAAGACTGGAAGTAAATATGGTAAACACAGTGTAAGTATTGTTCTCATTCTGTCTGTACCAAGCCAAAATAAAATGTAGAAATAAAAAGAAATATTGAATTAAGAAAATAAACTTAATAGCATAAAAAAATTACAAGAGCACAAAGAGTTTATCTCTGTGATTTAATTCAGCATTTCTTCAAGGAGGCCAGAATTTTTCAATAAGCAAGTTGTCACTAACAGTAAGTTCCTGGAAAAGGTTGAAGAGCTGGCTGAAACAAATAAAATAGTAAATACCATGGCCAAGAAAAGGTAAATAGGATGCTGGAGCAAACAGTAGTAAAAAAAGAATGACATAGGGAAGAATAAATATAGAAACGCTGAGAAAGCAATGTTTTGGGATTGAACATAACAACAAGGAAATTAAATTCTGAGAGATAGGACATGACAAAGAGAATAAGCTTAGTTTTCTCTTTCCTGCTTCTCCATCCAAGAGAAATAACTGTCAGCTACAGGTCATAAAGCTTTATAGACTCATGACCTCTGATCTCTGACCCTGTGATTTATTTTCTCTGAGCAGAGGTGCGACCCCCTCCTCCATCTGAGAAAAAATGAGGCAACATGGCTGGGTGGCTTCTGCCATTCATCAGGCAATGAAATGCGTCTGGTTCTCAATTTTCCATCCACACTCTTGCTTCAGGCCAACTCAGGACTGGTCTACAGATTAATGCAAAGAATCAGCAGACACGTTTTATTTACAATACATATACATTCAACTTATAAACCCTTTTTCCTGAACCACAGAAGGCGAACAGTTCCCAATTTAATTAACACACTTAAATTGCTGAAAGTCAGCAGAACTAGTTCATAAGTGGCCAGAGCAGATCTTCCCTATTTGCAAAAAAAAAGTTAACTCAGTGTAAAGGAAGAAGAGTTTTTTCATTTGCATTGGCTCCTTCTGTCAATACTTGATAAGTAGAGGTGTCCATTTGTTAATGGGTATTTTTGCACATACAGAGCATCAAAAAAGGTATTTCCAGAAGAGCAGAGATAAGTAGAGCTCACGTGCTCTCTTTGATGACATTTGAAGCAGCAAGGAGACTGGAGTCAGGGAGGGGAGGGAACCAGGGGGGAGAATGTGTTTTGTGAAGCTAAGACTGCTGGTAGCTAGAGTTGGCTCTGACTTTTGGGGGCAAAGGAGATTGAGTCATCTCCCTTCTATAGAGCTGATTTGTTGAAAGGGCACAAGAAATTCCCAGGGATTTCACGCTGCTTTGAAGCAACCTGCATATCAAGTGGATAGGAAAGGGAGAGGAGGAAATGGGTTTTGTTGCTAGGTCTCCCTAAGACTTGCCAAAATTTTGCCTCTTTCTTTGTGAACCCAGTAACTGCCACAGCTGGGCTCCCCATTACTCTAAACAGGAAAGGCATGAATATGCCCTGTCTTTTTCAGTTTGCAAATGTTCTTTGGTAAGGGCAAACATGGCCATGTTTGTGCTCCCTAGGGAACAAGTCAGGCATGAAATCCCTTTGTTCAGACTATGAACAATCTCTTCTTATTCCCAAGTCTCAGAGTGGCTGGGAACTTAATCTGGACATATGAACATGAATTCTGTCTAGGCAGGGAAAGGGCTAGGCTCTCTGAAGCTGTCCAGGAGTTGGTGTCTGTTTGAAGCCCCAGGAGATGTAGAGATGCAGGTGATTCCTGAGACAGGCCCTCTTTAGGTGTACAAGTCCATAAAGGGAGTCTCCCTGATATTCAGGAGCGCAGAGAGCAGATCCAGTAGTGTCTTTAGCCTTGGTTTACAAAAGAAATGTGAGCTGAAAGAATGAGACATCCTAGATGCCATGGGAATGTAAAAGTATAACTATGATGAATGTGGACTTCCCTGGTGGCTCAGATGATAAAGAATCCACCTGCAATGTGGGAGACTTGGATTCGATCCCTGGGTTGGGAAGATCCCCTGGAGAAAGGCATGGCAACTCACTCTAGTATGCTGGCCTGGAGAATCCCCATGGACAGAGGAGCCTGGCAGACTACAGTCCATAGGATCACAAAGAGTCAGACACAACTGAGTGACTTAGGACACAGCACACGTTAGAAGACAAGATAGGAGGGTTCAAGACAGTGGCAGCAAAAGATCTTGAAGCCCCCTCCTCCCTCCCAAGGACACTACAAATCTACAACTGCATATGGAATAATTTCCCCTTAAAGGAACCTGAACACTGTATGAACAGTCTCCACAACAAAGCGTAAAAGGACAGCACTGAGAGGGTAGGAGTAACAGAGATATGATCACAGCAAGGAAAAACACTACATCCTAGCTGCAAGCATCCACAATCAGGAAGAATCACAACAATAGTTATTTTCCCTGAGGAGTGAGAGATTTGAGCTTCACATCAAGTAACCCCAACCCTTAGATATGCGCAGAAGAAACCAATTCCTAAAACACCCACCTCTGAAAACCAATGGGGAATATGTCCAGGAAAATGGAATACAGGGAATGGAAAACCTGCTATTAAAGGGCTCATAGGAAGACTCACTCAACCCAAAACACAGTGTAAAAACACCAGATTGGAAGTGTGTGGACATGGTCCATGGGTTCATGGCCCTATCGGGTAAAGGAGATCTCTAATACGTACTAATCTTGAAGCATCTGTGCAAGAAGCAGGAACCAATTGGAATGGTCCCTGGGGTTTGAGACACTTGTGGGTGCCATCTGTGCTATTTCAGACTGCCTTGCTGCCTTGCTTTGGCAGGTACCATTCTGGAAATCTCTATCTGACCTGTTAGCACAAGTGGGCATGACCAGCTTAGACCCCCACCACCCAGACACCTCTGCTGGGCATCACAGCCACATGGTTGATAACCCCTTTCACTAGCACCCAGCAGTCACTGCAGATGAGCCCTGCAGTCATTCCAGGGGCCAGTCCTGCCAACCACCACCCAGCAGCCCTCTCAAGCTCCTCCTGCCTTCTGGTATTGATTTTCATTGTCATTTACTGCCAAGCACCCAGGTCATTAGAAACAATAACTGTTCACAGAATGTTTTAAACACCCTAGTAGCAGGAGTAGCTCAGAAGCCAGGACCATAAACAGAATCTGGGTTCTCAGCTTTAGATATCTTCCCTGAAAATAGAGAGGCCAATAGACATGCTGTATGCACACTGAGGTAGAGCAACTATAAAGCTGCATCATTCCAAGCTAAGCTCACAGAGTAACTACAGAATTTTCCTATGGATAGTACAGTGGTTAAATACCTAGATTTTTTTTTTTTTTTAGCAGGGGGTGCTGAAAAAATGCATACAGTTGTCCTTCATTTAAATAGAAATACATATCCTATTAGTTCTAATGTTTCTTTTCTGCTCATGATTAGCTTCAGAGACAACAGCAAAGCATCTTAGTTTTCAGAAACTTTCGCTTTTTGGATCCTCAGTAAATACCAAGAAAGCTATCCAGTATGTGAAAATAAAAAGCCAGAATAAATCTGCCTCCTTTCTTAAATGCTTAACCTTAAAACACTCAGCAGGGAAGAAGAATATTTCCTAATATAGAGATAGAGAGTTGTTTGTTACAAAAAGGGGAAAAAAATCCAATTAAAAAGTGGGATTTGTGAGGCCCCTGCTTTGGCATGAACCACAAAGCAGAGTCAGTACATCACCTCTAATGACAAAGGCATGGATGCCTGATACTGGAGATTACAAACCAGTTTGCAGGTTATTGGCTTTTTCATCACAGAGGGTGGTTGAATGTTTTGATTTCAGTGATAAATGTTACTGAATAAACTTAAGTTATAAACTTTAAACTCCTTTTGCCTTAAATGCCTTATAAAATATCTAAAACTTGCCAAAGTAGTCAACTGAAACATGAAAAATTAAGTCATACTAGTGGTTTTATATCACACAGAACAAAAACAGTTGAACAACCTATCATTTAAGCCTAAAATATAATTATTAGGTCCAATAAGACCAATTCCAGTGACACCCATGTCACTCTTTAAGAGAAATAGAATAATGTAATGAACACTTTTGGAGCAGGCACCTTCAGTGTTCTGCCCACATCCCCTCAGATCTCTCTGCTATTCTCATACACCTGCCGCCAGAGTGCTCACACACCCGACAGTCAGCACCTGCCTCTCTGTTTGAGTGTTTCCTTGATACTACTGGTCTGCTTTGCCTGCAGGCATAGAGATGCATAGGTTTCCATACTAACAATACATGTTAACTGATTGCTATATTCTGGACCCTATATTAAGCACATTATCTGAATTATTCCATCAAATTCTCATAGCAACAGTGGATGTTTTAAATAAAATTTATGATTCAGTAATTGCCTTTCTATAAAATTCCTATTCTAGTATTATTATGCATGTGTAGAATGAAGTATGTACAAAGATGGTCACTGTAACAGTGTTATTTTAAACACCACTGACAACATAAACTTATATCAACAAAGGACCAATCAACTAAACATTGGCACATTTCCTATGCAACATGGCAAAAGGATGAAGCAATTGTATGTGCATATAATGGAACTGTTACTAAGATATAGTATTGGGTAAAAACAAGATAGTGAATATTCACATACATATAGCTATATATGAAGGTGCATTAATTATTTCTGTAAAGAGAATAAAAATTGGAAGAATTTAGTGGGAAGATATGCCTTTGCAAAGAGGGACTGGGAATCTGGATAGGAGGCAGACTTTGTTTTGTGTGCTCATAATAATTTTTTCAATTTGAAAATAAATAAGTACAAAATTAAGTGCAGAATTCAGACAAAGAAAGAGCAAGAGAGAGAAGCTGATCAGCACTCTTAAAACTTGTTTAGAGATCAAATATTTATATTTATTCATCATATTTACACAATCTCAAAAGTGAGGGTATTATTATATCCATTTTAAGGATAAGGAATTGAGATGGAGAATTAACTAAATTGTTCAAGTGCAGTCAGCAGTGAATAGTAGAGTCAGGATTTGAATTCAAGATAATTTGATTTCTAAGCCCTTAGTTTTTACCCTGTATCACTTTCCTTTCAGAATTCAAAATAGATGAATGAAACCATTTAGTAATGTTACAAAAATGAGATACGTTTTAATAATGCAATTGAAATGCAATTGTAACTTTTTATTTCTTATAAAATCTACTTACTCCAAACAAAGACTTAGTATAAATACAAATCCAGTCACAGGAAAATGTTTCCCTTTAAGTACTAGAGAAATTATAACTAATTTCTAATGAAAATATAAGTTGACTAGAAAATATGGGAAACAAATGGAATGATAGAAATATACATACCTATGTATTTCTTTGTATCTTTTCCCCAAAAGAAATAGGAAATTTATTTACAAAGTAAAAGAATAATTTCCCTTACAACCTCAGCTTTTATGTTCCACTTAGAAATTTTTATAAAGACAAGTCATAAAACCAAAGAGGCACAGAGATCCAACCAGTGATGTGCTGAAAACACTGATAAAGTCTTACAAGAGCTAAATTTTCAAGAACCTTGATGACTGATCATCAAGGTTAAAAACAAGAGAGTTTTTTATTTAAAATTAATTATATAAACTACAAACAAATTAAAATGGTTATATTAATTCCTCATTAATTCCTACTTAATTTAATTTTTTGAGGTTACTCACTATATTTTTGAGATTACTCACATTTATATGATGGAAATATGTATTATGGTGCATGGCTATGACTCTCTCCCAAATTCCATGTTTAATGATATCACATGGGTAATTTCAACTTTGCTAGGAGAATTTATACTACAGAATTAGCAAAGGCTAAAAATTGGGGCTTTTTTCTTACATAAAGTCAATTTTAAAACAGTTATGACTACATCACTAGATTCAACGGAAAAGGCAATGGCGACCCACTCCAGTACTCTTGCCTGGAAAATCCCATGGATGGAGGAGCCTGGTAGGCTGCAGTCCATGGTGTCGCTAAGAGTCGGACACGACTGAACGACTTCACTTTCTCTTTTCACTTTCATGCACTGGAGAAGGAAATGGCAACCCACTCCAGTGTTCTTGCCTGGAGAATCCCAGGGACAGGGGAGCCTGGTGGGCTGCCATCTATGGGGTCGCAGAGTCGGATATGACTGAAGTGACACAGCCGTGGCAGCACTAGATTCAACACTCATTATTGGCATAAATGTATAAAGTTTGCTATTTATAGCCTTTAGGGAAAAAAATCATGATGTTTGCAGTAAAAAATGACTATTAGAACATCTAGTATGAAATTTGGCCAGTCATTCTTATGGTTGATCCTAGAAACTGTTTTCAGCTAATATTTATCAAATGTTCCCATCTAAGCACTTTAAAAAGAGAAAAAAAATTTAAAAGGAGAAAGTAAAAAGCAAAACATTCCCTTCTTTCAGTAGGAATTGTGGTTCTAGATTTATAATCTCTTCTTTAGAAATTATGTGTGCGGTCATAGTTCAGTTCAATTCAGTCACTCAGTTGTGTCCAACACTTTGTATCCCCATGAACTGCAGCACACCAGGCCTCCCTGTCCATCACCAACTCCCATAGTTCACCCAAACCCATGTCCATCAAGTCGGTGATGCCATCCAACCATCTCATCCCCTGTTGTCCCCTTCTCCTCCTGCCCTTAAGCTTTCCCAGCATCAGGGTCTTTTCGAATGAGTCACCTCTTCATATCAGGTGGCCAAAGTAGTGAAGTTTCAGCTTCAACATCAGTCCTTGCAGTGAACACCCAGGACTGATCTCCTTTAGGATGGACTGCTTGGATCTCTTTGCAATCCAAGGGACTCTCAAGAGTCTTCTCCAACACTACAGTTCAAAAGCGTCAATTCTCCAGTGCTCAGCTTTCTTCACAGTCCAACTCTCACATCCATACATGACCACTGGAAAAACCATAGCCTTGGAGAGGGTTTATGAATGGATATATTATCCATGTTATCCATGCTTGTAGATCTTAGAAAATTATTTTATGCTCATAATAAAGGCAATTTCTTCTCATATTTTTGAAACACAGTGATAGGCAGAGACACCATTGATCAGAATGATTTTGAAACCTGGGAAATCATAATAATGAAAGTCAATTTAAATTGAATGATGAATCCACAAAGAGATTGGTCTATAAGAAGCTGTAACATATAGCTATAGTGTCTGCATCATCAGAAGGTTCCTAATGGTCTCTTTGTTAAAGATTTTGGTCTTAACTTTTTAATGATTGTTTTGGCATATAGATGATTTACAGTGTTGTCTTAATTTTAGGTACACAGCAAAATGAATCAATTATATATATATACATATATCCACTCTTTTTTAGATTGTCTTCCCATATAGGTCATGACAGAGTATTGACTATATTTCCCTGTGCTATACAGTAGGTTCTTATTAGTTATCCATTTTATTAATATATATAGTAATGGGTATATTTTATCCCAATCTCGCAATTTAGCCCTCCTTTCCACATTCCCCCTGTAACCATACATTTTCTAAAAACTTGCCAGAAAAATCAGTAAGTCATAAATACATAAAGTAAATGGTTTTATTAATACACCTCAGGCTTCAACAGTATTTTTAGAGTAAAAACTATTTGACCAATGGAGGTACCTGGTTTCCCTTTCATAGAATCAGTTTACAACTTCCTGCTGGCAAGTCATTTGTTTTAAGAGGGCACTGTTACATATACTTACATATATTTTAAACCATGTTGGTCTTTCACACACACAAAAAGGAAGTTTCCAGTTAAAATATTTGATTGCTCTCCAAGGACAATAATGTGTACTGAGAGAAATAATTAGAAGACACTGGATTAAGCTGGTAGTACTTAAGGAAAACTCCCTCGTCACTCAGTCATGTTTCTAGAAGTTGTTCTGCTGACTAGGGCTCACTGATCTTATAAAACAATTCTAACTTTTTTATTTATAAGATAACCTAAAGGGAGCAGAGCTGAAGCTTCTTAATTGGATAAAGCACTTGTTCATGATTACTGGGCATGCCAGCTTAAACACAATTAAATCTGTACTATGTATGCAAACTTAGCCCCAACCATCTGGACAGCTGAGGTATATTATGTGATAGCAAGGAACTCAAAAGAATCCCTTTAAAAAAATTGTTACATACTTCAGCCTGTTAGTCTTAAAATTCTCACCATTTAAATTACTACAATGGCATCCCACTCCAGCACTCTTGCCTGGAAAATCCCATGGACAGAGGAGCCTGGTGGGCTGCAGTCCATGGGGTCGCTAAGAGTCGGAGATGACTGAGCGACTTCACTTTCACTTTTCACTTTCACGCATTGGAGAAGGAAATGGCAATCCACTCCAGTGTTCTTGCCTGGAGAATCCCAGGGATGGAGGAGCCTGGTGGGCTGCCGTCTATGGGGTCGCACAGAGTTGGACCCGACTGAAGTGACTTAGCAGCAGCAGCAAATTACTACACTGCATGACTACCTCCAGAGAAAGTCTTGAGAACCAAAGCAAAGCTTTAAGTGCATGTTTAAATAAAGAAAACTATAAAGGAAGACTGGAGAAAATGACTAGAATTCACTTTAAAACTGTAGGTGAAAGTGCGGTTGCTCAACCATGTCCAAATCTTTGTCCATGGACTATAGCCCACCAAGCTCCTTGGTCCATGGGATTCTCCAGGCGAGAACTGGAGTGAGTTGCCATCACTTTTTCCAAGAGATCTTCTTGACCCAGGGATCAAACCCAGGTCTCCTGCATTGCAGACAGATTCTTTACTGTCTGAGCCACTAGGGAAACCCAAAACTGTAGGGAAAAGGAATAAAGGGTAAACACAAAGAAAATAGTAACAAGAAAAAATAAAGAGAAAAGCAAAAATTAATGGATAAAGTTTGGAAAGACACCATAACTAAAATATAAACACAAAGAAAAAATATTTGGAACTCATGTAATGATGGAATTATTCAGTTCAGTTCAGTTTAGTTGCTTAGTCGTGTCTGACTCTTTGTGACCCCATGGACCGCAGCATGCCAGGCCTCCCTGTTCATCACCAACTCCTGGAGTTTATCCAAACTCACACCTATCGGTGATGCCATCCAACTATCTCATCCTCTGTCGGATGAGTCAGCTCTTTGCATCAGGTGGTCAAAGTGTTGGAGTTTCAACTTCAACATCACTCCTTCCAACGAACACCCAGGACTGATTTTCTTTAGGATGGACTGGTTGGATCTCCATGTAGTCCAACGGACTCTCAAGAGTCTTCTCCAACTCTGCTGTTCAAAAGCATCAATTCTCCGGCGCTCAGCTTTCTTTATAGTCCAACTCTCACATCCATACATGACCACTGGAAAAACCATAGCCTTGACTAGAGTGACTCTTGTTGGCAAAGTAATGTCTCTGCTTTTAAATATGCTATCTAGGTTGGTCATAACTTTCCTTCCAAGGAATAAGCCTCTTTTTTATTTCATGGCTTCAGTAACCATCTGCAGTGATTTTGGAGCCCCCCAAAATAAAGTCAGCCACTGTTCCCACTGTTTCCCCATCTGTTTGCCATGAAGTGATGGGACTGCATGACATGATCTCAATTTTCTGAATGTTGAGCTTTAAGCCNCCCGACTGAAGTGACTTAGCAGCAGCAGCAAATTACTACACTGCATGACTACCTCCAGAGAAAGTCTTGAGAACCAAAGCAAAGCTTTAAGTGCATGTTTAAATAAAGAAAACTATAAAGGAAGACTGGAGAAAATGACTAGAATTCACTTTAAAACTGTAGGTGAAAGTGCGGTTGCTCAACCATGTCCAAATCTTTGTCCATGGACTATAGCCCACCAAGCTCCTTGGTCCATGGGATTCTCCAGGCGAGAACTGGAGTGAGTTGCCATCACTTTTTCCAAGAGATCTTCTTGACCCAGGGATCAAACCCAGGTCTCCTGCATTGCAGACAGATTCTTTACTGTCTGAGCCACTAGGGAAACCCAAAACTGTAGGGAAAAGGAATAAAGGGTAAACACAAAGAAAATAGTAACAAGAAAAAATAAAGAGAAAAGCAAAAATTAATGGATAAAGTTTGGAAAGACACCATAACTAAAATATAAACACAAAGAAAAAATATTTGGAACTCATGTAATGATGGAATTATTCAGTTCAGTTCAGTTTAGTTGCTTAGTCGTGTCTGACTCTTTGTGACCCCATGGACCGCAGCATGCCAGGCCTCCCTGTTCATCACCAACTCCTGGAGTTTATCCAAACTCACACCTATCGGTGACGCCATCCAACTATCTCATCCTCTGTCGGATGAGTCAGCTCTTTGCATCAGGTGGTCAAAGTGTTGGAGTTTCAACTTCAACATCACTCCTTCCAACGAACACCCAGGACTGATTTTCTTTAGGATGGACTGGTTGGATCTCCATGTAGTCCAACGGACTCTCAAGAGTCTTCTCCAACTCTGCTGTTCAAAAGCATCAATTCTCCGACGCTCAGCTTTCTTTATAGTCCAACTCTCACATCCATACATGACCACTGGAAAAACCATAGCCTTGACTAGAGTGACTCTTGTTGGCAAAGTAATGTCTCTGCTTTTAAATATGCTATCTAGGTTGGTCATAACTTTCCTTCCAAGGAATAAGCCTCTTTTTTATTTCATGGCTTCAGTAACCATCTGCAGTGATTTTGGAGCCCCCCAAAATAAAGTCAGCCACTGTTCCCACTGTTTCCCCATCTGTTTGCCATGAAGTGATGGGACTGCATGACATGATCTCAATTTTCTGAATGTTGAGCTTTAAGCCAACTTTTTCACTCTCCTCTTTCACTTTCATCAAGAAACTCTTTAGTTCTTTGCTTTCTGCCATAAGGGTAGTGTTATCTGCATATCTGAGGTTATTGCTATTTCTCCCGGCAATCCTGATTCCAGCTTGCGCTTCATCCAGCCCAGCATTTCTCATGATGTACTTTGCATTTAGGTTAAATAAACAGTGACAATATACAGCCCTGAGATACTACTTTTCCTAATTGGAACCAGTCTGTTGTTCCATGTCCATAATGAGCTTATTAGCAATCAGCAAAGAGCAAATTGAAACAATAGGCTGAGTTAACCATTTCACATCTTTCATTAACAATTTAACAAAATTTTAAAACCCTGATAATAACAAATTTGAGTAAGAAGGTGAAATAATATAAAATTTTAATACACCACTATTTAAATTGTACAAACAAAATGGAAGCAATTTGGTAATCTAATAGAGTAAAAGATGCCCCTCTCAGCAATTGAATAATTCTTCCTCTAGTCAGGTATTATACCATATTTCTTGCATATGTACTCAAAGGGACACATACAAGAATAATCCTTGCTTGACTAAAAGAACAACAGATATGGAAATAAATGTCTATCAACTTGAGAATGGACAAGGAGAAAGTGTTATACTTTTACAGTGAATCCTATATAGCACTTGATGAATTCATTAGAACTATCAACATAAATATGTCAATGTAAGTAAATCTCAAAGAAATAATGTTAGCAAAGAAAGACAAATATGGAATGACATTTACAATAGAATTGTTATTTCTATTGTTAGTACAAATTTTCTATTTTCAGTATATAAACATGCATATAATGCAGTATATGCTTAATATGATTAAATACTAAAAGTGCAAAATCATGAACAGAAAAGATATGAAACCTCAGAACACTGATTTCTTGTGGGGAGACAGGGACAAAAATGAGTTTCTAAAAGAGTATATAGGAACTTCTACTAAAAATATACACTATTTTTTTAAGTTATTACAGACAAATGGTAGATTTAACTAAATCTGATAGTCGCTACAGGGCGTTTATTTATTCTGTAGATATTTTGTGAGTTTTAAATAGGTCATAATAAAAAATAATTTAACAAAATGATAAAAATACACTCTTCAAAGTTTCTTCTAAAACCATCTGAATCAGAAATTACTCCTACTCTGAAAAAAATTAAGAGAATTTTAGTTGATTTTCTCGTGATTGTCTATATATTATTAAATTCCTATTTTTAAAACAAAATGTTTGATGTTATAACAGATCCCACTTTTGTCCTTAAAACAACTTTAAGCTAGTTGCCTTTTCCTCCAAGGAAATATACTTATAAACTTTATTTACAGAGACCAAGCACATGCTTGAAACACACATACATGTAATACAGTCTTGGTGGTTGTGAGTCAGTTGCTAGGTTGTGTCTGACTTTTGTGACCACATAGACTGTAGCCCACCAGGCTCCTCTGTCCATGGGATTCCCAGGCACAAATACTAGAGTGAGTTGCTATTTCCTTCTCCAAGGGATCTTCCCATCCCGGGGTCTCCTGGATTGTAGGTGGATTCTTTACCAACTGACCCACCAGGGAAGCTGGAAGCCACTCAGGAAGCCACCAGGGAATACAGTCTTACATCTATGTAAACAAAACAGACATACACACATACATATGTACATACACATACATGCTCATAAACATGTTCATTTGTATATACACATGTATTTCTAATTTCCCATAGTGATGTGGTATTAATATACTTGATTTTTAAAAGATTTAATATCTATCATGCTTTTGTTTTTTAATTGTTTCTTCATATTTATGTTATATAATAATATTAGGTTAGATAATCATGTAAGACATAAGCACCATAGTTATGTCTCTCGTATCACTGGATCATCAGCTCAGTTAAAACACCATTGGCATCTTTCACAACTCTACATTTGTTGGTGTAGTTGTGTAATATTTAATCTGAAACCTCTTAGATAGAAAAGAATTTTTGGAAGTCATCCAAGCTGCCATTTTTCTGACACATGTTTTGTCTTCTAATAGTTCAATTTCTTTTTAATCATTTGTATAATCTACACTTAGTACTCATTTTTAGCATTAACAGTTCCTTTCTAGAGTGGAAGTAATTAAACTACCCACAATGGTTAATGATCTTAGAAATTTGCATATGCTGCATTAAGAATCAGTTTTAACAACTATATTCATGCTACCATTCCATTTGCTGCTGCTGCTGCTAAGTCGCTTCAGTCGTGTCCAACTCTGTGTGACCCCGTAGACGGCAGCCCACCAGGCTCCCCCATCCCTGGGATTCTCCAGGCAAGAACACTGAAGTGGGTTGCCATTTCCTTCTCCAAACAATTCCATTTATGGCTCATATAAAATATGGCAATAGTTCAATTTCTGTATGTAAACACAATTTGAAATTTAGCAGAAAATTCAAGTATTGGGAAGTGAGCTTTACTCCTTTTATAAAATGGCTATCTAATAAGATCCATTTGTTGAACTGATATTGTTCTAGTGATTAAGTTAAATTTTAGTGTTGCCTAAAGTGTTTCTCTCGTGACGAGTGATTGAGAAAATAATTATAATGGGCTATGTCTTTGACAGAGTCTATAAACACTGAGATGACTGCACATGATTAAATTTATGTTTAGACAGTAAAAATCGTTGTTGCTTCAGAGGAGAACAAGTGTATTGATCTTCAAGAGTGAAATAAGGCAAGATGAAAGGAATAATTAAATCTGGCGGTATTGGTGTTCCCATCAATAGAACTACAATTATACAAATTATATCCTTCTTCACCTTGCCCCTCCTTTTTCTCTTTCTTAGGTTTTAAATTCAAGACCCCCTGAGCAAATATTGTGGAAAGGATTTTTGTTTTCTCTTGCATTACTAAATCAGCCTGTTTTCAATAGAGAGAAGCTCTAGACTGGTCCCTGAATAGAGCTGTCTTGTAATCCCTGTTTGGGATGAAAATGTGTATAGTGCTTAAAACTATTTCACTCTAAGCATAGATTCTCTTTAGCCTTAAAACGCTATGAGTAATCTAGGTGTTGGGAAAGGTAAACAATGAACTCATTTAGGCCAGGAGGATACAGTGTAATGCCAAGCCTGTCACAGAGGTATTATAGGGCAGGGAAAAACAACTGGGGCTATGATTCTTCAAGATGAAAAAAAAATCTTTATGGGTTCAAGCCAAGCCTTGTTTGGGATGAAAAATTCAACATCCTTCTAGTAATTCTCTTCTACTGGATTGTACCTAAAACGTCTGGGAGTGGCTTAGAATGTATAAGGAATTCTAAGAACTGAATGTTTTCTTTCCTAGAATTTGTTTGATTGGGAAAAAAAAATGAGTAAATTTAGAGGGAATCACTAATTTTCCTAGAGCCTGTGGGTCCTTTTATTTGAATGCCAGGATCTCCCTGCAAAGATGTGCTTGGTGTGTTCTCCAGACTCTTGCTCTGAGCACCACTCACTCTTATATTTGCTGATATGTTGCATTTTAATTTCTCTTTTTGCCTGCTCATCTGGGTAACCCAGTTGGACATCAGTCTGCTCCTGCAAGTAGGTTAGTGCACCAAAGTATAGTATTTGTGTGATACTGCTGCTGCTGCTGCTGCTG
>SJYW01028922.1:307702-347842 GCA_006410735.1 Raphicerus campestris | reverse complement strand
GCAGCCCACCAGGCTCCCCCGTCCCTGGGATTCTCCAGGCAAGAACACTGAAGTGGGTTGCCATTTCCTTCTCCAAACAATTCCATTTATGGCTCATATAAAATATGGCAATAGTTCAATTTCTGTATGTAAACACAATTTGAAATTTAGCAGAAAATTCAAGTATTGGGAAGTGAGCTTTACTCCTTTTATAAAATGGCTATCTAATAAGATCCATTTGTTGAACTGATATTGTTCTAGTGATTAAGTTAAATTTTAGTGTTGCCTAAAGTGTTTCTCTCGTGACGAGTGATTGAGAAAATAATTATAATGGGCTATGTCTTTGACAGAGTCTATAAACACTGAGATGACTGCACATGATTAAATTTATGTTTAGACAGTAAAAATCGTTGTTGCTTCAGAGGAGAACAAGTGTATTGATCTTCAAGAGTGAAATAAGGCAAGATGAAAGGAATAATTAAATCTGGCGGTATTGGTGTTCCCATCAATAGAACTACAATTATACAAATTATATCCTTCTTCACCTTGCCCCTCCTTTTTCTCTTTCTTAGGTTTTAAATTCAAGACCCCCTGAGCAAATATTGTGGAAAGGATTTTTGTTTTCTCTTGCATTACTAAATCAGCCTGTTTTCAATAGAGAGAAGCTCTAGACTGGTCCCTGAATAGAGCTGTCTTGTAATCCCTGTTTGGGATGAAAATGTGTATAGTGCTTAAAACTATTTCACTCTAAGCATAGATTCTCTTTAGCCTTAAAACACTATGAGTAATCTAGGTGTTGGGAAAGGTAAACAATGAACTCATTTAGGCCAGGAGGATACAGTGTAATGCCAAGCCTGTCACAGAGGTATTATAGGGCAGGGAAAAACAACTGGGGCTATGATTCTTCAAGATGAAAAAAAAATCTTTATGGGTTCAAGCCAAGCCTTGTTTGGGATGAAAAATTCAACATCCTTCTAGTAATTCTCTTCTACTGGATTGTACCTAAAACGTCTGGGAGTGGCTTAGAATGTATAAGGAATTCTAAGAACTGAATGTTTTCTTTCCTAGAATTTATTTGATTGGGAAAAAAAAAACGAGTAAATTTAGAGGGAATCACTAATTTTCCTAGAGCCTGTGAGTCCTTTTATTTGAATGCCAGGATCTCCCTGCAAAGATGTGCTTGGTGTGTTCTCCAGACTCTTGCTCTGAGCACCACTCACTCTTATATTTGCTGATATGTTGCATTTTAATTTCTCTTTTTGCCTGTTCATCTGGGTAACCCAGTTGGACATCAGTCTGCTCCTGCAAGTAGGTTAGTGCACCAAAGTATAGTACTTGTGTGATACTGCTGCTGCTGCTGCTGCTGCTGCTGCTGCTGCTGCTGCTAAGTCGCTTCAGTCGTGTCTGACTCTGTGCGACCCCAGGGACAGGAAGCCCACCAGGCTCCCCCATCCCTGGGATTCTCCAGGCAAGAACATTGGAGTGGGTTGCCATTACTATTCACAAAAGTCATGCTTTCATCCTGTTTTCCCAAATCTCATATCTTGATGGCATCTTCCATGTCCTTACTAATTATCAGAGAAATTCAAATCAAACCACAATGAAATAATATCTCATACCTATTAGAATGGCTATTATCAAAAAGAAGAGATAAATGTTGAGGAACCTTTCTGCACTGCTGGTGGGACTGTAGGCTGGTACAGCCACTATGGAAAATTATGGAGATTTCTCAAAATATTCAAAATAAAACTGCTGTTTGGCTTAGCAGTCCTGCTTCTGGATAAGCATCTAAACAAAATGAAATCACTGTCATGAGGAGATATCTGTGCCCTGCCCCACCCCCAACATGTTCATTGTACCACTATTCATCACAGCCGAGATATGGAGACAGCCTAACAGTCCACTGAAAGATGAGTGGGTAAAGAAGATGTGACACACGAAATATTATCCAGCCAAAAAATAACGAGTCCTCCCATTTGCAACAACATGGATGGAGTGCTAAGTGAAACAAGAGAAAGACAAATATTGTATGATCTCACTTATATGTGGAAGCTAAAAAACTTAAACTCACAAAAACAGAGGGTAGAATGATAGTAGCCAGGAGCTGGGGGCTGGGGAAAATGGGAAAGTGTTAGTCAAAGGGTTCAAACTTTCAGCTATAATATGAATGGATTCTGGGAAGAAACGTGATTTAAAACATGTTAACTAGAGTTAACAACGCTGTTTTATGTAGTTGAAAGTTGATAAGAGAATTGATCTTATATATTCTCAACAAACATATAAACATGAAGGTAATTATGTCAGGTCTAGATGTGTTAACTAACCTTACTGTGGTAATCATTTCACAATGTGAATATTGATACATGTGAATATTGTGAGTATGTACATGTGAATATTGATACAGGTGAATTTGATACATGTATCAAAGTGTTGTATTGTACACCTAAAACTTATACAAATTATATGCTAATTAAATCTCAATAAAGCAGGAATAAAACTTGTATTTCTTATATTGACTATAGAACCCATTTTCACAGAAGAACTGTTTGTAATCTCCAACAACTAGTAGTTCCAACACTCTTTGGAGAATATATTATATGGTACCATGTATGGGCTTCCCTGGTGGCTCAGACGGTAAAGAATCTGCCTGCAATGTGGGAGACCCAGGTTTGATCCCTGAGTTGGGAAAATCCCCTGGAGAAGGGAATGGCAATTCACTCCAGTATTCTTGCCCGGAGAATTCCATGGACAGAGGAGCCTGGTAAGCTATAGTCCATAGCGTCATAAAGAGTTGGACACAACTGAGTAACTAAGAGACACACACACATACAAACACACACACACACACACACACACACACACACACAGTGTATGAGAGATTCTGGTCCTCTTTTTTGAGATAGCATTCTTTCTGATCTTCAGTAAGAAACAGAGGATGTGGATTAAATAAGACAAATGTCTATCTGTTTAGTCCAGATATCACAAATGTAGCTGGTATCCTTGACATTATTATAAATTAATTACTTGCATTTTCAGTAATCATTTTTGTCAGTAAATCTAGGTGAGATTCAAATTCATAAATTTGCAAATTGCTGTTCTCAGCCATGAAAAATAAACTTCATTCAGAATTTGGCAGTGTGAAATACATACACAAATGTAATGATTTGATAGTTCTAGGAATGGGTTTTCTATTATCTTTATAACCATGAATATGAACTTAAAACTTGGTCTGTAGCCATCCTGCATTACAGGAAGAAAGTGAGAAGGTCAAAATCATGGCAAAGGGAACTGTAGCAAGAACAGAAATGAGCCCACCATTCTATTATACTTATCTAAGTTAACTGATATTTGGAGGGTATTATACAAATATTTCAAGTAATAATAATGAAGTAATAGCTAATTCTGGAACATTTTTTATACCACTGCACTTTGCTGAGCACTTTACTGGCCTCATCTCACTTAATCTTCACAATAACTTCATTAGTTAGACACATATTCTCTCCACTTAGGAAACTGAAACTTAGAAAGGTTAAGTAACTATCTCAGAGTTTCATTGCCAATAATTTATGATGTACTGAACCCAGAGCCTATATTACTAATCACTATGACATATTGTAAGGTGTATGTGCATGTATAAACTTGTTCCAGGGAAAATCCCCAAAGATTGAAATGGGGTCAAGGTAGGAGGAGATCCTCCAATTTTTTTTCCCTTTGTTAAGTGTGTACAAGATTGCCACAAATCTCTCTCCANTAAGAGACACACACACATACAAACACACACACACACACACACACACACACACACACACACACACACACACACACAGTGTATGAGAGATTCTGGTCCTCTTTTTTGAGATAGCATTCTTTCTGATCTTCAGTAAGAAACAGAGGATGTGGATTAAATAAGACAAATGTCTATCTGTTTAGTCCAGATATCACAAATGTAGCTGGTATCCTTGACATTATTATAAATTAATTACTTGCATTTTCAATAATCATTTTTGTCAGTAAATCTAGGTGAGATTCAAATTCATAAATTTGCAAATTGCTGTTCTCAGCCATGAAAAATAAACTTCATTCAGAATTTGGCAGTGTGAAATACATACACAAATGTAATGATTTGATAGTTCTAGAGAATGGGTTTTCTATTATCTTTATAACCATGAATATGAACTTAAAACTTGGTCTGTAGCCATCCTGCATTACAGGAAGAAAGTGAGAAGGTCAAAATCATGGCAAAGGGAACTGTAGCAAGAACAGAAATGAGCCCACCATTCTATTATACTTATCTAAGTTAACTGATATTTGGAGGGTATTATACAAATATTTCAAGTAATAATAATGAAGTAATAGCTAATTCTGGAACATTTTTTATACCACTGCACTTTGCTGAGCACTTTACTGGCCTCATCTCACTTAATCTTCAAAATAACTTCATTAATTAGACACATATTCTCTCCACTTAGGAAACTGAAACTTAGAAAGGTTAAGTAACTATCTCAGAGTTTCATTGCCAATAATTTATGATGTACTGAACCCAGAGCCTATATTACTAATCACTATGACATATTGTAAGGTGTATGTGCATGTATAAACTTGTTCCAGGGAAAATCCCCAAAGATTGAAATGGGGTCAAGGTAGGAGGAGATCCTCCAATTTTTTTTCCCTTTGTTAAGTGTGTACAAGATTGCCACAAATCTCTCTCCATGCAGTAGGGTAGAAAAGGATAAAAGTATTTATTTATAACCCTTGACCACTGTGCTGGAGCCTCTCTGAATAATACTAAACAATTTCTATCTTCACAGTTTGCATTTTCCTCAGATAGACTAGAGTTCCTGCAAATTAGATGAGATACAAGGTTGGTTTGAGGGCTTCTCAGGTGGTGCTAGTGGTAAAGAACCCACCTGCAGGAGACACTGGTTCTATCCCTGGGTTGGGAAGATCCCCTGGAGGAGGAAATGGCAACCCCCTCCAGTGTTTTTCCTGGAGAATCCCATGGACAGAAGACCCTGCTGGGCTGCAGTCCATAGGGTCGCAAAGAGTCAGTCGTGACTGAAGCGACTGAGCACGCACCCATTAAGTTTGATTTTAAAACTTGTGCTGTGAACACGTCTTGAACTCTCTCACTTTACTGTTTTGACAAATACTTCCCTTGTGCCTGAAAATGCCTTTGCATCTTTTTTGACCTTTTATTCATACTTATTCCTAAAATCACATCTCAGATGTCACCGCTTTCAGGATACTTATTTGAATCACCCTCTATCCCATGCTAGTTTAGATGAGCCACTATTCCTTGGTGGCTCAGAGGTTAAAGCTCTGCCTGGAATGCGGGAGACCTGGGTTCAACCCCTGGGTCGGGAAGATCCCCTGGAGAAGGAAATGGCAACCTACTCCAGTACTCTTGCCTGGAGAATCTCACGGAGGGAGGAGCCTGCTAGGCCTAGCAGGATCCCTGCTAGTCCATGGGATCACAAAGAGTCGGACAGGACTGAGCGACTTCACTTTCTTTCACTTTCACTATCACTATCATGAGCATCCTTAACCTGATATGTTTTGCTCTATTACAAAGCTTATCATACTTTTTTGAAACATAATAGTAAAAAGGTCTGTGTGTTTCTGTTGGTATGTTTGTGTGTGTGTGTGTGTGTGTGTGTCTGTGTGTGTGTGTGTGCGTGCATGTGTGTGTGTGTGCTCAGTTGCTCAGTCATATCCAACTCTCTGCAACCCCATGGATTGTAGCCCGCCAGGCTCCTTTGTCCATGGAATTTTCCAGGCAAGAATACTGGAATGGGTTGTCATTTCCTACTCCAGGATATCCTCCTGACCCAGGGCTAGTGGTGATCATTTGTCAGCTGCATCTAAGTTCTCTTTCAATGTTGAGGAAATGCTTCATCTTATAAGACTTGGTGGAAGTGAGAGTTCATTTCTATGTCATGCATTAGACCAGCTGTACCTACAGTGTCTTTGGAAGATTTGGATATGCCTAAATCAAGTCTCTTTCAACAAAGAATATTAGGGGAGTTCTGCAGGTTTTGGAGAACGAAGCCACAAATATTTGGGAAAGTTACTAGACTGCATAGTCAGCTTTTTTTTTTTTTTTTTTTTAGTAACTAAACACTTGACCCGTGGATTAAACAATGACCATATGATCTGAGCAATTCATTATAAACTAAGTTTTATCTAATACATGAAAGCATTAGTAGCTCAGTTATGTCCAACTCTTTGTAATCCCACTTCTGTCCATGGAATTCTCCAGGCAAGAATACTGGAGTGGGTTGCCATTCTCTTCTCCAGGGGATTTTCCCAACCCAGGGATTGAACCTGGCTCTCCTGCATTGCAGGCAGATCCAGCTGAGATACAAGGGAAGCCCATTTTTAGACATGCCCTTAATCACTCTACCAGATCTAGTCCCTCAAATCTATTTCTCACTTCCACTGTATAATCATAAGGGATTTGATTTAGCTCATACCTGAATGTCTAGTCAAGGCTATGGTTTTTCCAGTGGTCATGTATGGATATGAGAGTGCGACTGTGAAGAAAGCTGAGCACCGAAGAATTGACGCTTTTGAACTGTGGTGTTGGAAAAGACTCCTGAGAGTCTCTTGGACTGCAAGGAGATCCAACTAGTCCATCCTAAAGGAGATCAGTCCTGAGTGTTCACTGGAAGGACTGATGCTGAAGCTGAAACTCCAATACTTTGAAGAAGAGTTGTCTCATTGGAAAAGACCCTGATGCTGGGAGGGATTGGGGGTGGGAGGAGAAGTGGATGACAGAAGATGAGATGGCTGGATGCCAACACCTACTCGATGGACATGAGTTTGGGTAAACNGAAGAAGAGTTGTCTCATTGGAAAAGACCCTGATGCTGGGAGGGATTGGGGGTGGGAGGAGAAGTGGATGACAGAAGATGAGATGGCTGGATGCCAACACCTACTCGATGGACATGAGTTTGGGTAAACTCCGGGAGTTGGTGATAGACAGGAAGGCCTGGCGGGCTGAGATTCATAGTATCGTAAAGAGTCTGAGTGACTGAGTGACTGAACTGAACTGAACTAATCACTCTATCATCAGATGGAAGTGGTACATAAAAGTTCTGGCTTAAGTAGGTCCTGAAAGCACAACTATTTTACATGAACATGAAACTTTCACTCCAGTGCAGCTAATTTTGCAACATAGCCAAACTTCTTTCAACCCCTACCTGTAAGTCAGTACCTAGACTAGTTGGCTGAAAAAGAAATATTTGAGCCTCATTTACAAATGGCCTCACAGCTTAGGTTCTCCAGAAATAGATAGCTAGATGGAGTTTGAAATGTAGAACACTTACTAGGAATCAAAAACTAAGAAGGAGAGGGAGGAAAAGGAGGAAAAGCAGAACTGAGTAGAGGAAGAAGCCAAATGGTGATGGAGGACCAATGAAACTTGATCAGCCCCATGGGGAATTCTGTAGCATTGTTTTACATTGAGCCAACATGGCCAGGCCTTTTTATGTCTGTATCAATTAATCACTGGGTATGTGCTGCCCTGAGAAAGCTATGCCCTCAGCAAAGGTGACTTTGGCAACTGATCAAACCCTCAAGGAGTCAACAGATACAGCCTATCTTGTGATGGATGAGGCAACTAGTCTTTTCTTCAGAGATTAAAATATACTTCCTGGTAAGACTGAACTATAAATTATATATTTGATTGTTCACTTTTCTTTGAAGGAAANCACTAATTACATTCACATTGTTGTGTAACTCTCACAATTATCCATTTCCCAAATTTTTCACTTTCCTAAACTGAAACTCTGTCCCTGTTAAACACTACACTCCCATTCCCCCTCCCAACCCCACCCTCTATCCCCTGGCATCTACCAGTGTACTTTCTGACTCCATGAATTTGACTATTCTAAGTACCGCATTAAATGAAGTCAAACAATATTTGTCTCCACCTCCTGCATAGCCCATACCTCTTAAATTTGGAAAATTCCACTACAAAAGCTGAACGTGTCAGATACTCATTTTCCTGACCTGTCTGTTACTTAAGCCCAGACACACAAGCCAGGCTCCCCATTTAACAGATCCATAAGACCAATAATGCAAAGGAAGAGGTGGAGACTGGGAGGCACTCTTTCAGGTGATGCTGACAGTAACTGCAGCAATGTCAGGGCAGGCAGCGGGGCGGAGGTGGAAGGGACGGCCTTCAGGGCCAGGACCCAGACGTGTCTCCAGGACAAGCAGCAGGCTCTGGTGTCTGTGCCCGCAGCGCAGATGCCCTTGCTGCTTCTACTGTGGTGTCAGTTTGGACACTGTTTCTGGCTGGTATTGACNGGAAGGGACGGCCTCCAGGGCCAGGACCCAGACGTGTCTCCAGGACAAGCATCAGGCTCTGGTGTCTGCGCCCGCAGCGCAGATGCCCTTGCTGCTTCTACTGTGGTGTCAGTTTGGACACTGTTTCTGGCTGGTATTGATTTGAATCTCTTTCTGGGTGCTTCTTTGAACTACTTCAATGAAATTATTTTCCTTCAAATCTCCTATAGCTTGCAAACTGAGAGCCCTGACTATCGCAGTCGAGTAGGCTGTAAATAGCTCAAAAGGAAGTGACCACTGAGTCCAGAGTGCATAACTTTGGGCCTTGAAGGCAGGAAGTGCTCAAAACCTGCTTGTTGTTAAATGATGAGATGATGTGACTGTAGAAATAGGTTTGCCCTAAAAGCAATGAGAGCCAAATAATTAAAATAACTAATATATTACAGCTAGAATAGCATAAAGATATGTATATGATCTTAATTGTAGGTATTACCATAAACACTTTTTTCTAATATTTCTACATAATAGTACTCCCTTGCACAAATGACAGGGATTACTGACATTTTATCTTAGATAATTGTTTCATATTAGATTTATACTAAGAAAATTTGTTATCTGTTTGTTTGGTTTGTTGGTTTTTGTTTTCTTCTTATCTGACACTAAGATGTCTGTCATAGTCAATTTCTCTAGGGTAAAGCGTCTGCCTGCAATGCGGGAGACCTGGGTTCGATCCCTGGGTTGAGAAGATCTCCTGGAGAAGGAAATGGCAACCCACTCCAGTATTCTTGCCTGGAGAATCCCTTGGACAGAGAATGGTAGGCTACATGGGGTCGCAAAGAGTCGGACACGACTGAGTGATTTCACTTTTCACTTTCATGCTCTCAGCTCCCCAGAATTCCCTGATTCCAACCTTTGGAAGTTTTACTAATAATTCAGATTATAACGTTCATCAACTAAAGAACAGTGATTCCCTCTGAATTGTACAATGTTCTGTAGTAAACTTATCTGGAATCTAAAATCCTTAATCCTTCACCCTTATAGCTGATATTTTCATAAAGATAAAACAATTTTTAAAAATAAGGGAGTTCATAATAATAACAGAAGAAGGATGTAAAGAAATTCTTTATAGGCTATTGAGAGTTGATATTTACATGCAAGATTTCCTTGTCTTTTTATTTCAAGTATTTTCTTCTTTAAAATTTTTATTTATTTATTTTTAATATAAATTTATTTATTTTAATTGGAGGTTAATTACTTTAAAATATTGTATTGATTTTGCCATACATCAACATGAATCCGTGGGATGATTTGGGAGAATGGCATTGAAACATGTATAATATCATACATGAAACGAATCGCCAGTCCAGGTTCCTTTTCTTTTAAGTGTAACGATTGATGAAGCAGATTTAATCCAAAATATCTAATGGCTCCAGCAGCCCTTCTTCAGTATTCCAACCATAAGAGTTTGGACAAGCTTTACCAAGCCAGTCTTTCATATGTCTAGACTGGAAAAGGTCAAGCTAAGAAGACAAAGTTAGAGCTATGAGTGGAATCGGGCCCTAAGGTTCCCATTGATCTACTCTTTTGAACTCAGCTGACCCTTGATTAGCTCTTTAGGGGCATCCACGGTAGTTCATATGGTAAAGCATCTGCCTACAATTCGGGAGACCAAGGTTCGATCCCTGGATCAGGAAGATTCCCTGGAGAAGGAAATGGCAACCCACTCCAGTACTCTTGCCTGGAAAATCCCATGGACCAAGGAGCCTGGTAGGCTACACAGTCTGTGGGGTCGCAGAGTCGGACACACTGAGCAAATTCACTTCATAAAAAGGAAGTTGTTACTGCTTTATTCTCTGCAGCAGATAAAAGGGGAAATCATATACATTAGAAACATACTTTCTTCAAGCTTTTTTCCTTTTCCCTCAGAAACAGTGAAATGATACAAAGGAGGAGATTCATCTGTAACTACAATGTATTCATTTTGAATTTGGATTCTAAAAATTCAGTGGGCATCACTTTGTTCCTAACATCCCAGGCTGAAAGGTGCCTGAGTTAAGCAATTTCCCAGTCCTCCTTCTACATGTAAATTTCTTAGATTGCTATCCACCTATGAAAAATAGAGAAATGAAAAAAGGAAAAGGCCTACTGTCTGTTCACATGGCTGACAGTCAATTTTCTATTATACTCTTTATTTTAAAGTAGTCTCATTGAGCCAGTTTCCAGTGCATTAACTTGGGAGACTTATTACATTTGAACAGGTTCCATGCTGGCAAACTGCATTTTGGAGTCACCAAGGACCCCTTGATGCTTTACCATCAGCAGACTAAATTAGTCTCCATTCCTATGGTTTTTCACTTGGATTGACAGTTGCATTACCTCATACTCTTGAACTACAGGAGCTGCTGTAGACTCTTTGAAATAGCATAGAATTCATATTAGGAGTAAATTGGGCTCTGAAGTGCACCTAAACAGATATTCATACAATAAGGATCTTCCCTGGACTTTGATAGGTTCCTCACATATAAAAGAATCTCAAGAGGGTAAATTGGCTTGAAATTCTTTCTAGAGATCCAAGATTACTTGGTAGAAAAAAAAAAAAAAAAGTTTTCATTCTGTGTGCCAAGAAGTCACCTAAGCACCAAAGAGCACTTGAAAGAAGCACAGGTTCACTGTCCAAGTGGCAGACAAAGTAACTCACCAGAATCTTACAAGCAAGCCAGTCTGACTGGAGCAGGTTTGATCAGAACATGTCATTGCTCCATCCAGTGCCCCTAGAATCCCCATCGTTCTGTGCCTCCAAACCCAGCTTCTGTGTGCTCTGCGTTTAACGGTCTCCACCTGCCACTGTCTTCACGGACTGGCCTTGGGACGCTGCAGCAGCCTTGCCTGCTGGTGCAGAAAACCTGAAGTGCCTAGTAGTTTGCACTGCCCACACCTCCTTCCTGGGAAAATCCAACAACCAGTGATTTTTTGGTGTGGTTGAATCAAAGTTCGGCTCCATTGTATGGGGGCAGCACAAACTTGAGGTAAAATGTACACTCCAGAGCTCCCTGTAGGATTGAGCTAGGCCTTGAACCTGTATCTGATTTATCCTCTTCCCCGTTCTTCTTACCCCACTTTCTTGCCAGTTTTTCTCAAGTATACTTCTTAATAAATCACTTGCTCAAGAATCCTCATCACAGTGCTTGCTTCTGAAGAATCTGGGCTAACATACCTTACTGAGAAGTCAGGACTTGCTTCTGCCTGAAAGAAAGATAGCACTGGATTTGGAAGTGAAGAAGGAGAACATAGAATAAATGTGAGAAAAGGAAGAGGCTGGAAATGCACTGGCATGGTATATTGGAGTGCAATGTAGAGAAAATTATGGCTATATTAAAACATTATATATGACATTTTATATGTAAGGAAAAAAGAGAAAGTTTCCCTTTCTTTAATTCACCTTTTACTCCCTTCAAGAATAAGCTTTTTTTTTAATCGAAGGATAATTACTTTACAATATTGTGATGGTTTTTGCCATATATTAACACGAATTGGCTACAGATGTACATGTCCCTTCCTTCCTAAAAGTCACGATTTAATTTTTTTTTAATTCTCAGAAAACCTGGGAGATAAAAGCATAAGTACTCATCTCAGGTTTAAATATGTGCAAAATTATATTAGAAGACTGAGAGGAAAGCATTTCTCCCTGGTCCTTAATGTAGTGTGGACAACAGATTGTTCTATAGACTGGGGCATAAGCAAATTAAAACTTTCTAGGTATTTGTTATGCATATACCTGAGACTGAATGTGAAAAATAAAATCAATGTTAGTTTTTAAACAATTAAAACCCATAATTATTATTTAATCCTTAGCATGGCATGCAAGGGCTTTCACAATCTGACCCCATGCGGCATTCCAACCCTTTTCTTCTGCTTTTTTCTTTCATGCATATAATCACTTGGTCCTTCACTGAGCTCTTTGCCATTATTTGAACATATGATTTTATTTTACATTCTCATGCTTTGCTCTGCTGCTGCTTGAGAAGCCCTTTTATTTCCTCTCTGCCTGATAAATTTTTGTTTGCATTTCAATACCCAGCTCAAATTTCACATTATCTTTTACCTTTTCCTAACTTTTCAGGTAGTTTATCATTTTATGTCTGTGTGGATCATACTAGAATATACCTTCAATATAGTACCTAGAGTGTTGCCTTTAAATGTATACAATGATCCTGGAGAAATGTGTTTATTCCACCTTTATTTCTTTTCTCCATTTTAGTGACTGGCACACTCCTACCTCTCCATAATGTCTAACTTAGAAATGAATTGAATAAGTTTTAGTTTATAAGGTGGAGCCAAATTATAAAATATCTTTGATGATAAGCTAACTCAACTATAGCCTAATTTAGGGTGGAACATTTAGAATTCTTTAAGAAATTATTTGATTATTTTTTTTGATTTAGTGAAAAAATGTGTGAGATAAAAAAACTATTATTATTTTGCTCCCTGCCTTAGCCTGTAGATCCTGTAGTGTTTCTAGCAGTCAGGAAGGGTAGATACCCAAACTAGTCAACATAGTTGTGACTAGTGTAAGCATTTCTTACTTCANATATGGTGCTTACACAAGTCTGAGTAAGGCATCATCTCCTTTCAACGGAAAACATTTCATAAACTCCAAGTCTGAGATTATTTTATTATTATTCTATTTAAGTATTAATACATGTGAAATCTATGCACTTAAAAATAGATTCTTAAGCTTTTTAATTCTTATATAATTTAAAAACCAAAATAGTTTGTAAAATAAATATGAAAATGAGCACGTAAAATTCAAGTTAACAAAATTTAATGTGATAGATGATACTGTTTTGTAAAAATGAACCTCCGCTCATAACCTATATATGCTTTTACTACTGTGACACAGATTGGTTGAGTTTGCTGTGCTTAAGCTACTGTGCACGTTGTGACAGTTCAATTCTCTTATAACCGTTTATCTGAAGTAAAGCAACATGATCTTCCTGTTACATACCATGAAGACATTGGGTTTCATCTGCATTACATCATCTAAGTATTGTCAACCTTGTTTTCTCTCTTATTGGTTCTAGATAATTAATGCACTAAAATAGATCTGAACAAAACTAAAATACACATAAGCTTAGATGTTGAATATACTGTATAGTAAGTTTAATTATTTTTCTGTCTTAGCATATATGGGAAATGCTATTTCACTCCTAATTCCTTTTTGCATTCCTTCATTCAACACATAGTGTTTGCTATATGTTAAACACTGCAAATGATGAATGATGAGAATGATGGAAATGATTATGATAATAATGAGGAGGAGGGTGATTAAAATGGCACATTTCCTAGTTTAGCAAATTAAAAATCCAAAACTAAATATTCAACAATGACTATATCTAAAGAGTTACAATTTTAGGCTATACTAAAGTCATTAGAGCAGTACATATGTATAGGGCATGTTTGAAAGTAGCAGAGTGTATGGATTGGAGCAGAAAATAAAGCTCAAAATAAAAAATATTTAAAACAGCAACAACAATAAGGATGATGGTATTGAAGATATTTTCCACAAACTATGGAGGATTTATCAGGTTCAAGCCATTGGTTAGTTGTTATTTAATCTTCACAGCAACCAACTGAAATGGTTATTATTTTCATTATTTTATAGATAAGTCATAGATACCCAAATGCACACAGCTAGTAGTGATATGGCTAGAATCTTTTTTTTTTTTTTAAACAAGGCTCTTTAATTAGCTTAAACATTGTATATGGTCAAATTTATATAATAAATCTCATGAATATACATGTAAATATAGTTACACATGTGTATATATATAATATGTATTTATTCATCTTGTCTTAGTGATTCTGCTTTTCTGATTGATCCTTGATTGATACAACATTTTATAANAACAAGGCTCTTTAATTAGCTTAAACATTGTATATGGTCAAATTTATATAATAAATCTCATGAATATACATGTAAACATAGTTACACGTGTATATATATAATATGTATTTATTCATCTTGTCTTAGTGATTCTGCTTTTCTGATTGATCCTTGATTGATACATTTTATAAATTGAGTTTTCCAATTCATGAACATGGTATTGACTTCTATTAATTTGATCATTTTAAATTTCTTTGAATAATAGTTTGTAATTTTATTTATTTATATTTTATTATTCATTTTTGGCTGCACTTATTCATCTTTGTTTATCTTTGTTGCTGCACACAGGGTTTCTCCAGTTGTAGCAAGCAGGGGCTACTCTTCATTGCAGTGCATGGGTTTCTCATTGAGGTGACTTTTCTTGTTGCAGAACATGGGCTTATTGGTTGTGGCCCATGGGCTTTGCTGCCCCAAGGCCTGTGGAATCTTCCTGGATCAGGGATCTAACCTACATCCCCAGCTTTGGCAGGTGGATTCCCAGCCCCTGGACCACCAAGGAAGCCCTGATTTGTTTTTTGTTTTTTGATATGATGGTCTTCCCCATCTTTCATTATATTTATTGTTAGATATTTGATGTTTTTATGCAATTACAGATTTTGTCTTTTTACAAATTTATTTGCTATTGGTTGTGACTCCTATATAAAAATACGAATTGATCTTTACATTTATTGTGCAATCTTGCATATATTGTGCAGCCTTGCTTTAATTCAGTTATTGGTTTTAATAGTTCATGAACTCTTGGATTTTCTGCATATGTAGCCATGTTATCTGAGATTAATGTGCCTCCTTCTTCCTTTTCTAGCATCTTTTGGACTATCTCAAACCTCCAGTACAATCTTGAGTGACAGAAGGTAAACTTGTCTCATTGCCAATCTCAAGGGGGTATTTTTTAAATTAATTTATTTTTTACTGAAGGATAATTGCTGGGCATACACAGAGGAAACCAGAATTGAAAGAGACATGTGTACCCCCAATGTTCATCACAGCACTATTTATAATAGCTAGGACATGGAAGCAGCCTAGATGTCCATCAGCAGACAAATGGATAAGAAAGCAGTGGTACATATACACAATGGAGTATTACTCAGCCATTAAAATGAATACATTTGAATCAGTTCTAATGAGGTGGATGAAACTGGAGCCTCTTATACAGAGTGAAGTAAGCTAGAAAGAAAAACACCAATACATCATACTAATGTATATATATGGAATTTAGAAAGATGGTAATGATAACCCTGTATGTGAGATAGCAAAAGAGACACAGATGTATAGAACAGTCTTTTGGACTCTGTGGGAGAGGGCGAGGGTGGGATGATATGGGAGAATGGCATTGAAACATGTAAATTATCATATGTGAAATTAATTGCCAGTCCAGGTTTGATGCATGATACAGGATGCTTGGGGCTGGTGCACTGGGATGACCCAGAGGGATGGGATGGGGAGAGAGGTCGGAGGGGAATTCAGATGGGGAACACATGTACACCCATGGTAGATTCAAGTCAGTGTATGGCAAAACCAATATAACTTGTAAAGTAAAATACATCCATAAACAGAAAAAAAAAGAATTTTGCTCTTTTCTGTCAAACCTCAACATGATTCAGCCATGGGTATACATATATCCCATCCCCTTTGAAGCTCCCTCTCATCTCTCTCCCCATTCCACCCTCTAGGTTGATACAGAGTCCCTGTTTGAGTTTCCTGCGCCATAGAGCAAATTCTTGTCGGCTATCTATTTTACGTATGTTAATGTAAGTTTCCATGTTACTCTTTTCATACATCTCACTTTCTCCTCCCCTTCCCCATGTCCATAAGTCTACTGTCTATGTCTATTTCTCCACTGTTATCCTGTAAATAAATTCTTTAGTACCATTTTTCTAGATTCCATATATATGTGTTAGAATACTGTATTTATCTTTCTCTTTCTGACTCACTTCACTCTGTATAATAGGTTCTAGGCTCATCCACCTCATTAGAACTGACTCAAATGTGTTCCTTTTTATGGCTGAGTAATATTCCATTGTGTATATATACCATTTTTTTTTATCCATTCATCTATCTATGGACATCTAGGTTGCTTCCATGTTCTAGCTATTATAAATACTGCTGCAATGAACAATGGGATACATGTATCTCTTTCAATTTTTGTTTCCTCAGGGTATATGCCTAGGAGTGGGATTGCTGGGTCATATTATGGTTTTATTCCTAGTTTTTTAAGGAACCTCCATACCACATTCCATAGTGGCTGTATCAGTTTACTTTCCCACCAAAAGTGCAAGAGCATTCCCTTTTCTCCACACCCTCTCTAGCATTTATTGTTTGTAGACTTTTTGATGATGGCCATTCTGACCGGTGTGAGGTGATATCTCATTGTACTTTTGATTTGCATTTCTCTAACAGTGAGCTATGTTGAGCATCTTTTCATGTGTTTGTTAGCCATCTGTATGTCTTCTTTGGAGAAATGTCTGTTTAGGTCTTTTCCCCACTCTTTGATTGGGCTGTTTGTTTTACTGGTATTGAGTTGTAAGAGCTGCTTGTGTATTTTGGAAATAAATCCATTGTCAGTTGTTTCATTTGCTATTAATTTCTCCCATTCTGAGGGTTGTCTTTTCATCTTGCTTGTAGTTTCCTTTGCTTTGCAAAAGCTTTTAAGTTTAATCAGGTCCTACTTGTTTACTTTTGTCTATATTTCCATTACTCTAGGAGGTGGGTCATAGAGGATCTTGCTTTGATTTATGTCATCGAGTGTTCTGAATATGGCTAGAATCTTAACACAGGCANCTACTTGTTTACTTTTGTCTATATTTCCATTACTCTAGGAGGTGGGTCATAGAGGATCTTGCTTTGATTTATGTCATCAAGTGTTCTGAATATGGCTAGAATCTTAACATAGGCAGCTGCTGCTAAGTCGCTTCAGTCGTGTCCGACTCTGTGCGACCCCGTAGATGGCAGCCCACCAGGCTCCCCTGTCCCTGGGATTCTCCAGGCAAGAACACTGGAGTGGGCTGACATTTCCTTCTCCAATGCATGAAAGTGAAAAGTGAAACTGAAGTCACTCAGTCATGTCTGACTCTTCGCGACCCCATGGACTGCAGCCTACCAGGCTCCTCTGTCCATGGGGTTTTCCAGGCAATAGTACTGGAGTGGGGTGCCATTGCCTTCTCCAAACACAGGCAGAGTAGTTCCAAAATGTGAGTACTTAACTATATCTCTAAGTAAAATAGTTGGTATTTGAATTATACACTTTTAATAAGTAACAAATATGAATTGAGCATATATAATATATCGGGTGGCCTTGGAGGTCAATTTAAATAGTTCCCATCCCTGATGGATAGAGGGTAAAGAATCTGCCTGAAATGCAGGCTTCAATTTCTGGGTCAGGAAGACCCCTTGGAGAAGGAAATGGCTACCCATTTCAGTATTCTTGCCTGGAGAATCCCATCGACAGAGAAGACTGGTGGGTTACAGTCCATGGGGTCACAAAGAGTCAGACATGTTAGTCGGACTAACAGTGTTAGTCTACCCACGGACTGTAGCCCTCCAGACCTAATAGAAGCAGACCTAAAAGAAGTAAACAAGATTAGGAGGAGGTCACGAGAATATACAGAAGAACTATACAAAAAAAGATCTTAATGACCCGGATAACCACAATGCTGTGATCACTCACCCAGAATCAGACATCCTGGTGTATGAAGTCAAATGGGCCTTAGGAACCCTCACTATGAACAAAGCTAGTGAAGGTGATGGAATTCCAGCTGAGCTATTTCAAATCATAAATGATGATGCTGTTAAAATGCTGTGCTCAATATGCCAGGAAATTTGGAAAACTCAGTAGTGACCACAGAACTGGAAAAGGTCAGTTTTCATTCCAATACCAAAGAAAGGCAATGCCAAAGGATGTTCAAAGTACTGTACAATTGCTCTCATTTCATATGCTAGGAAGGTAATGCTCAAAATCCTTCAAGTTAGGCTTAAACAGTATATGAACTAAGAACTTCCAGACGTACAAGCTGGATTTAGAAAAGGCAGAGGAACCAGAGATCAAATTGCCAACATCCACTAGATCATAGAGAAAGCAAGGAAATTAAAAAAAAATCTACATCTGCTTTATTAATTATGCTGAAACCTTTGACTGTATGAATCACAACAAACTGCAGAAAATTCCTTAAGAGATGGGAAAACCAGATCATTTTACCTGTCCCCTGGAAACCGGTATGCAGGTCAGGAAGCAACAGTCAGAACCGGATATGGAACAACATGTTCCATGGTTTTTGACTGATTCAAAATTGGAAAAGGAGTACATCAAGGCTGCATATTGTCACCCTGCTTATTTAGCTTTTATGCAGAGTACATCATGTGAAATGCTGAGCTGGATGAATCCCAAGCTGGAATCAAGATTGCTGGGAGAAATTTCAAAACCTCAGATATGCAGATGATACCACTCTAATGGCAGAAAGTGAAGAGGAACTAAAGAGACTCTTGATGAAAGTGAAAAAGAGTGAAAAAGTTGGCTTAAAACTCAATATTCAAAAAACTAAGGTCATGCATCTGGTCCCATCACTTCATGGCAAATAGACGGGGAAAAAAATGGAAACAGTGGCCATTTTTATTTTCTTGGGCTCCAAAATCACTGCAGATGGTGACTGCAGCCAGGAAATTAAAAGACTCCTCCTTTGGAAGAAAAGCTATGACAAACCTAGACAGTGTATTAAAAGCTAAAGACATCATTTTGCCAACAAAGGGCCATATAGTCAAAGCCATAGCTTTTCCAGTAGTCATGTATGGATGTGAGAGTTGGACCATAAATAAGGCTGAGTGCCAGAGAATTGATGCTTTCAAACTGGTGCTGGAGAACTCTTGAGAGTCCTTTGGCCAGCAAAGAGACCAAATCAGTTAATCCTACAGGAAATGAACCCTGAATATTCATTGGAAGGACTGATGCTGAAGCTGAAGCTTGAATACTTTGGCCACTTGATGTGAAGAACTGACTCATGGGAAGAGACTGTGATGCTGGGAATGATTGAGGGGAGGAGGAGAAGGGGAAAAGAGAGAATGAGATGGTTGTATGGCATCACTGACTCAATGGACATGAGTTTGAGCAAACTCTGGACGATAGTGAAGGACAGGGAAGCCTGGCATGCTGCAGTCCATGGGTTCACAAAAAGTTGGACACAATTTATCAACTGAAGGACAACAAACATTATTCTGAATGTTTCTGTTAGTTGAAGAGCAAGCTAGAATCTCAGAAGGCATCTAGTTTGCCCATAAAGATATTTGCTGGGTTCTGATGTGGAGTGGGGCTCTGGTTAACTGAGCCAAATTTTCTAAAAGGGAGAGTGAAATCTGCTCCAATTGCTTTGTACTTTACTTTCCTGAAAAATGCACTTTAAAGTCCATCTATAAAAACATTTGTTGTATCTGAAGGCTCATTGGGCAGGAAGAGAAAAAACTTAGCGGAGAACCTCTGAGAGCAGACCTACATTCTCGGCAGTCTTCAAGACTGAGAAGAAATATGTAAAAGCCCTGTAATACATAACCCATGAAAGGCAAAACCTAATGATGAGGGTGAACAAGAATTAGACTGAGTCTTTCTAAATCTCCAGCCTTGCATTGACTCAGCTCATCTTCTGGTTGAATTCAGATGATCTGCTTCACATTCTATCTGGTTAACATGGAAAAAGGAAACTCTCCTCTCACTGGTAATATAATACCACTGGAATTCCCTAAGACTTTCTAGTACACAATGCCCTGTGTATAATTTTTAAAAATTAGAAATAAGAGACAAAGAAAAACAAGGGAAACAATAATATAAACAGACTTGCATATGATCTAGATACTGATGTTAACAAATAAGGACTCTAAAATAGCTATAATTCATTTATTCAAAACAAGAGATAAGATGCACAAAACAAATAAAAAGGTTGATACTTTCAGCATCAAATTGGTACCTACAAAATAAACAAATGGCTATTCTGGAACTTAAAATTTTTAAATATATATATGGAAGTGAGAACCATATTAGATGGGTTTATCAGAAATTGGAGGCAGCAAGATTAGTAAAGTGGAAAACACTGCACAAGTGAAATAAAGACATGGGAATACATGGAGCAAGCAGGGACATCCCAAAGGCATGTATAGTTGGAGTTCCAGAAGGAGAGAAGCGAGAGAATGAAGCAGGAACAGTATTTGAAGAGTCAGTTGCTGAATACTTTCTAAAACTGATAAAAGACATCAACCCAAAGAATTCCAATGAGGAAAAACTCAATTTAAAGGAGGAAAAGCACAAAGAAAACCACATCTAGTTACCTCATTGTAACACTGCAGAATATCAAGGACAAAAAGGAAATCTAAAAAGCAACAGGAATTTAAAATATATATATATATTGCCTTTAATGTAGTAACGATGAGACTGACAGCTGAATTCTCAACAGAACTGACACAAGCCAGAGACAATAGAGGAACATTTCTAATCACTGAAAGAAAATAACTGCCAGCTTTAAAATTCTACACACCATGGAAATTTCTTTCAAAAATGAGGTTAAAATAAAGCCATTTTCAGATGAAAGTCTAAGAGAAGATTTTTGCTCTATCTATACTAAGAGAAAATCTAAATGGAGTTCTTTAGGCAAATGGAGATTCGTTCCAACTGAAACCTTGACAAGGAAAAAGAGAAAGAAAAATATCAGTGGGTCATGTTTAAGGAAAATTTCCTATATAAAATTATAATACCATTTGAAGTTGAAATGCATGCAGAACCGAAATACTCAACCAAAATTATTCAAAAGACAAGAGGGCATAACAGAGCTTAATGGTCCTGAGGTTCAAGGAGTATCATGTTTGGGATAAAAGTAATAACTTATATTAATTTTAATAAGTCAAGAATGAATTATTACATCTTGGCTATCTACTAACATGACATAAAATTAATTTGACAACAGAAGTGAAAATGCTGTTACAAATCATTTCTTAATTTTAATACAATTGAGGAAATAAGAATGGCAATAGGTATAAATGCCTAATCAGTTGTTTATTGGGCCCTAACTTACCAACTGTATGTTCAGCTGAACCCCAAAAGAATACAATTTAAAAGAATAGAAAAGTATCAGTATATATCACTGGAAATTATCTCTAAAACATAAGGTACAATGAGACTTTATAATGCATTTATCACCCTGGGAACAAAACCACATCATGTTTTCAACATAAAAGTCACTCAACTTCCATATGCACATTCAAAGATTCATAAAGAAAATAGTACTGTTAGTAGTTAGGATCCCAAAATACATAATGAAAATAATAAAAATTATAAAACTTCAGAAAAGGGAATATCATGCTAGAATTATCAGGGAATCTTTAAGAAATAGGTAGAATCTAAAGTAGGGCCTGAAAGATGACTGGAAAACACATTTCACTTTTTGATAAAAAATGAAAAAGAGAAATGCACCTTCCTCTAATCTTTGGCTAAAGGTGTAAAATGAAATATAACACTAATAATAAAGATCTGAATTTGGAAACTTAACTGTCTCATTCACAATATTAGTTCTTAAGAATGGAGACCTGGGAAGGATGACTGACATGGAACTGAAGATATTCTATTTGGAAAATAGACCTTCTTAAGATTTCCTCTCAATTTATACTTTGTCACAAATAGAGGATGCAAGTTGAGAGATCTGAGAACAAGAAGAGAAGAGGACTGAGTGCCAATTTGCGTAGTGAAATGATTAAAAGAGCTAAAAAAAAAAAAAGTCCATGCTGAAGCTCTGAAGTATCAGAGCTATGTCTCCACAAAACGGCTTTTTGCCCTTATAAAGTTTTGAAGGTTAATTATCTTACCCAACCTCAGAGGTCAAACTAGAGTTATTTCAATCAGTGTTTGGGAATGTTGACAATTAATAAGAAAGTATACTTAGGTTGTACTTAGGTGTCTTTTTTTTTTCTAGCCTTGTACTTAAAACACTATCACTCTATAAGGAAGACACTGTAGATTGGTTCGTAGTTATAATTTGTTGTTTTAACATGTTTTTTTTTTTTTGTATTTTTAAAAATTCTAAGTAAGAGGAAGTGTGATTTCTAACACCAGTCTCAATTAACCATGGCTATAACTGTTTCCATTCTTTGACCTGTGAAGTCACTATGCAGATATCACTAGTGATAATTTATCTATGTTGCAGATAGCTCATGGGAAGAGAGAAAAGTAATTATATTTACTTACATGGAAACCCCCAAACTGAGGAAATAACAGTTGTCTTTAATAAAACACAATGCTATGGCCGGATGTCCAGGTTAATAATATAAGTAAATAAGTCATTATCCAAGGCCCCATGACTCATGGCACTGTGGGAGACAAATCTAGAGGCGACATGTACACTGCTGAATTGGATCCTCCAGGGAACATGTAACAACTCGAGCTTAATTATGCAGTGAGACTTGGAGTGGCAGTTGTGGAATAACTAGCACTTCCATTTTCAACGTTTGGCTGTCTTAAACCCAACTTTGTCTGATCACAAATGTCTGAGTCTCTATGATAATGTTTAATATATTTTAAACACAGTAGCTTTACAAATACTTGATAATTTTAACTAAATTATAAACTTCAGATATACTTTGTAACTCCATGGAAACAGTTTTGCTCTTAAAACAAATCCTTTGTGGCTCTGAATCCCAAATTATGTCTGGTTTTGTATTAGATCTCATCTGAATTTTTAAAAAACACTTTCATCATTTTGAATTAAAATAATTAATGAAATTTACACAAACAATATTCTCTCAGGCACTGCAAACCAATCACCAAGGACAACACAGTGTTTCTTAGAAGGGGCATGACAGCCCATCATTCTAAATTTGGTTACTCCCAGTAAGTTTAAAGGAACATTATCAAAAGATATGCCTGGGTGATTATGTAGCCTCAAGTAACTGAATAATTAAGCTATGCTTTAACCCATGAATATCACTGTCCTAATTTACTATAGAGTGTGTCATTCTCCTACCTACATAGAAGATCTAAAGTACATGAGAGAAATCTGTAGAAGCGGTTTTCTCTAAGGCATATTGTCTTAGATCTATAAGCCCAATTACCCCCAAAATTCCATACTTATTTTAATAAAGTGTATGCAATATGCTAATGTCCTCCATGTAAAAAACTTTATAGCAAAATGTCAATAAGTACATATGATAAATAAGATAGCGAAGTATGAATGCCAAGGCCAAATTATAAAAATTTAAGAGTATTTCTAATATCAATACTCTTGTGTTTCACAAGCCTTATGTATTATTGAATGATTGCTACACAGCTACTATGTTTTTTTAATTTATTTATTTTATATTGGAGACTAATTACTTTATAATATTGCAGTGGTTTTTGCCATACCATGACATGAATCAGCCATTGGTGTACATGTGTCCCCCCCATCCTGAAACCCCTCTCACCACCCTCCCCAACACAGCTACAATGTTAACCCTAAATGTCCTGAGACTCTTAAATATTTGGTACTTAAACCTTCATTCAGGGTTGATATTGGGATTCAGAAAAACATAGTGTTACCAGAGAAATGGGGCTTAAATCAGTTCAGTTCAGTACAGTTCAGTCACTGAGTCGTGTCTGACTCTTGCGACCCCATGAATCACAGCACACCAGGCCTCCTCGTCCATCACCAACTCCTGGAGTTTACGCAAACTCATGTCCATCGAGTCAGTGATGCCATCCAGACATCTTATCCTCTGTTGTCCCCATCTCCTCCAACCTCCAATCCTTCCCAGCATCACAGTCTTTTCCAATGAGTCAATTCTTCGCATGAGGTGGCCAGAGTATTGGCGTTTCAGCTTCAACATCAGTCCTTCAAATGAAAACCCAGGACTGATCTCCTTTAGAATGGACTGGTTGGATCTCCTTGCAGTCCAAGAGACTCTCAAGAGTCTTCTCCAACACTGCAGTTCAAAAGCATCAATTCTTCAGTGCTCAGCTTTCTTCACAGTCTAACTCTCACATCCATACATGACTCCTAGAAAAACCATAGCTTTGACTAGATGGACCTTTGTTGGCAAAGTAATGTCTCTGCTTTTCAATATGCTGTCTAGGTTGGTCATAACTTTGCTTACAAAGAGTAAGTGTCTTTTAATTTCATGGTTAAATCACCATCTGCAGTGATTTTGGAGCCCCCCGAAATAAAGTCTAACACTGTTTCCACTGTTTCCCCATCTAATTTCCATAAAGTAATGGAACCAGATGCCAAGATCTTAGTTTTCTGAATGTTGAGCTTCAAGCCAACGTTTTCATTCTCCTCTTTTCACTTTCATCAAGAGGCTTTTTAGTTCCTCTTCACTTTCTGCCACAAAAGTGGTGTCATCTGCATATCTGAGGTTATTGATATTTCTCCTGGCAATCTTGATTCCAGCTTGTGCTTCCTCCATCCTAGCATTTCTCATGATGTACTCTGCATAGAAGTTAAATAAACAGGGTGACAATATACAGCCTTGACGTACTCCTTTTCCTGTTTAGAACCAATCTGTTGTTGTGCTTCCTGACCGGCATACAAGTCTCTCAAGAGGCAGGTCAGGTGGTCTGGTATTCCCATCTCTTTCAGAATTTCCCACAGTTTATTGTGATCCACACAGTCAAGGTTTTGGCATAGTCAATAAAGCAGAAATAGATGTTTTTCTGGAACTCTCTTGCTTTTTCCATAATCCAGCAGATATTGGCAATTTGATCTCTGTTTTCTCTGCATTTTCTAAGACCAGATTGAACATCTGGAAGTTCATGGTTCATGTATTGCTGAAACCTATCTTGGAAAATTTTGAGCATTGCTGTACTAGCATGTGAGATGAGTGCAATTGTGTGGTAGTTTGAGCATTCCTTGGTATTGCCTTTCTTTAGGATTAGAATGAAAACTGACCTTTTCTAGTCCTGTGGCCACTGCTGAGTTTTCCAAGTTTGCTGGCATATTGAGTGCAACACTTTCACAGCATCATCTTTCAGGATTTGAAATAGCTCAACTGGAATTCCATCACCTCCACTAGCTTTGTTCATAGTGATGCTTCCTAAGGCCCACTTGACTTCACATGCCAGAATGTCTGGCTCTAGATGAGTGATCACACCATCGTGATTATCTGGACATGAAGATCTTTTTTGTATAGTTCCTGTGTGTATTCTTGCTACCTCTTCTTAATATCTTCTGCTTCTGTTAGGTCCATACCATTTCTGTCCTTCATCGAGTCCATCTTAGCATGAAATGTTCCCTTGGTATCTCTAATTTTCTTGAAAGGATCTCATTCCTTGTCTGTTGTTTTCCTCTATTTCTTTGCATTGATCACTGAGGAAGGCTTTCTTATTTCTCCTTGCTATTCTTTGGAACTCTGTATTCAGATCCTTATATCTTTCCTTTCTCCTTTGCTTTTTGCCTCTCTTTTCACAGCTATTTGCAATGCCTCCCCAGACAGTCATTTTGCTTTTTTGTATTTCTTTTCCATGGGGATGGTCTTGATCTCTGTCTCCTGTACAATGTCACGAACCTCATTCCATAGTTCATCAGGCACTCTGTCTGTCAGGTCTAGTCCCTTAAATCTATTTCTCATTTCCACTCTATAATCATGAGGGATTTGATTTAGGTCATACCTGAATGTTCTAGTGATTTTCCCTACTTTCTTCAACTTAAGTCTAAATTTGGCAATAAGGAGCTCATGATCTGAGTCACAGTCAGCTCCTGGTCTTGTTTTTACTGACTGTATAGAACTTCTCCATCTTTGGCTGCAAAGAATATAATCAATATGATTTCGGTGTTGACCATCTGGTGACGTCCATGTGCAGAGTCTTCTCTTGTGTTGTTGGAAGAGGGTGTTTGCTATGACCAGTGCCTTCTCTTCAAACTCTATTAGCCTTTGCCCTGCTTCATTCTGCATTCCAAGGCCAAATTTGCCTGTTACTCCAGGTGTGTCTTGACTTTCTACTTTTGCATTCCAGTCCCCTATAGTGAAAAGGACATCTTTTTTGGGTGTTAGTTCTAAAAAGGTCTTGGAGGTCTTCATAGAACTGTTCAACTTCAGCTCCTTCAGCATTACTAGTTGGGGCATAGCTTGGATTACCATGATAATCCAAGCCTTGAAAATGAACAGAGAACATGCTGTCATTTCTGAGATTGCATCCAAGTACTGCATTTTGGATTCTTTTGTTGACCATGATGGCTACTCCATTTCTTCTAAGGTATTCTTGCCCACAGTAGTAGATATAATGGTCATTGGAGTTAAATTCGCCCATTCCAGTCCCTTTTAGTTCGCTGATTCCTAAAATGTCAATATTCACTTTTGCCATCTCCTGTTTGACAACTTCCAATTTGCCTTGATTCATGGACCTAACCATCCAGGTTCCTATGCAGTTTTGCTCTTTATATCATCGGACCTTGCTTCTATCACCAATCACATCCACAACTGGGTATTGTTTTTGCTTTGGCTCCATCCCTTCATTCTTTCTGGAGTTATTTCTCCATTGATATCCAGTAGCATATTGGTCACCTACTGGCCTAGGGAATTCCTCTTTCAGTGTCCTATCATATTGCCTTTTCAAACTGTTCATGGAGTTCTCAAGGCAAGAATACTGAAGTTGTTTGCCTTTCCCTCTCCAGTGGACCACATTCTGTCAGACCTCTCCACCATGACCCATCCAACTTGGGTGGCCCCACACAGCATGGCTTAGTTTAATTGAGTTATACAAGACTTTTGTCCATGTGATCAGATTGGCTAGTTTTCTGTGAGTATGGTTTCAGTGTGTCTGCCGTCTGATGCCCTCTCGCAACACCTACCATCTTACTTCGGTTTCTCTTACCTTGGATGTGGGGTATCTCTTCACGGCTGCTCCAGCAAAGCACAGAGGCTGCTCCTTACCTTGGACAAGTCGCCCCTCCTGATCTTGAACATGGAGTAGCTCCTCTCAGCCCTCCTGCGCCTGCACGGCTGCCGCTCCTTGGACATGGGGTTGCTCCTCTCGGCCACTGCTGCACTGTCGCAGCCTGGCGTTCTTGGGGGCTTAAATAACCAGCAGTAAAAGTAAGTTCTTGCTGAACTGATAAGCAGCTTCAACAGGTGTTTGTTGCTCCTACCCAAGCCTAGGATTTTCCCTAAAGTCTGCTTGGGAGAGTTAGGAGACCCAGTTGCCAAGGGTGCAGAGATATACTGAGGAGTTCAGCATTTGCAAGGACCAACTGTATCAGTTCTCCCCCAGTTTCATCTGATCCTATCATCATTCTTTATCCTGATTCGTTTCATTGTGCCCAATCCTTGTTGTCTTGTAGCTAAGTTGTGTCTAACTCTGCAGCGTCATGGACTATAGCCTACCAGGCTCTTCTGTCCATGGCATCTCTTGGGCAAGGATACTAGAGTGGGTTGCCATTTTCTTCTCCATGGGATCTTCCAGACCCAGGGACTGAACCACTGTTTCCTGCCTTGCTGGCAGATTCTTTATCACCGAGCCACCAGGGAAGCCTGCCCTTAGGGAAGAGTAGTGAAAGGCTATAACTACATGACAGAAACAACATTATTAAGATTTGAATAAACATTCACAGCCTCTGCTTCAGTCTTACCTCCACTGCCTAATTGGCATTTCCTTCTTTTCTGATTTTAATCAGAGGTGAAAGAATATTGAGAAGAATATTAAGAATGTGAGAGATATAGAGGCTCTGGGGAGGCTAAGCAGTGTGAGAAACATAAAGGGAGGGAAGGAATGAGGTGCCAAGACAAGCTGCATTGGAGATGAAATGTTCTTTCACGATTCACAAGGAAGCAGCAAAAAGTGATTTTGGAGACATATTAAATTAGTTTTGGTTGCTTGACTGTGCCTCTTTTTTAATGTTACACCTCACCAAGACTGGAATTTTCAGGCATAGTCCACAACAGCAGCAGAACAAAGAGCAATAAAGGCAGGAGCAAGACCTAAACTTACTGATGACCGACAACCACCCAGGTGGCGCTAGTGATAAAACAGTGAGTGGCCTGCCAATGCTGGAGACATAAGAGGTGTGGGTTCTCTCCCTGGGTTGGGAAGATCCCCTAGAGGATGGCATGGCAACCCACTACAGTATTCTTGTCTGGAGAACCTCATGGACAGAGGAGCCTGGTGGGCGATGGTCCATAGGGTCACAAAGAGTCGAACACAACAGAAGCGACTTAGCCGACGGACAGGCAACAACCACCGAGATTGGGTGGAACCTGTGAAGACAACTGAAGGAAATCAGCTAGCTGGAGAATAGAACAAATATAACCAAGAAAAATTCATGATGATGATGACCAGTATTCAGAAATTTGTTGTTGTTCAGTCACTCAGTCATGTCCGACACTTTGCAGTCTCATGGACTGCAGCACTCCAGACTTCCCTTTTCTTCACTATCTCCTGGAGGTTGCTCAAACTCTTGCCCATTGAGTTAGTGATGCCATCCAACCATCTCATCCTCTGTCATCCCCTTCAATCTTTCCCAGCATTAGGGTTTTATCTAATGAGTTGGCTCTTAGCATCAGGTGGCCAAAGTATTGGAGCATCAGCTTCAGAATCAGTCCTTCCAATGAATATTCAGGAATGATTTCCCTTAGGATTGACTGGTTTTATCTCCTTGCAACCCAAGCGACCCTTAAGAGTCTCCTCCACCAACACAATTTGAAACCATCAATTCTTGCCAAAGATATGAGACATAAGAGATATGGGTTCAACCCCTGAGTCAGGAAGACCCAGGCACTCAGGCTTCTTTATAGCCCAACTCTCACATCCATGCCTGATAACTGGGAAAAAACATAGCTTTGACTATATGGACCTTTGTCAGCACAGTCATGTCTCTGCTTTTTAACACACTGTCTAGGTTTCAGAAATTAATCCATTTTAAATTTGAATTTATTTTATAATTTAAGGCATTAATTTTCCAAATAGTGAATTATTGACTCAATGACCAAAAGATACCCCCAAAGTGTTTAATATACTCCAAAAAAGTAACATTATACTGGAGGAAAGTAGAACTTTTATCTAAATCAGCATGACTCACAGACAGACATATTTACATGTATATTAGATGAGCTAAAAGATCATGCTGCAGTTCACAGATGCTATCTACATAAACAAAGGAATTGATGCCAGTCAATCCCTGCTAATGTACAATAAGCACAGGAATAACAGAGAAGACAATGGCCCATTTTCAGTATCCCCCAGACCAATTACAAAAGACTGAAAAGGATGGAGAGGGGCTTGGTGTTTGGAGGTTTGTTTTTCATGGACAGATGGCTTCCTCATCGTTATTTGTGGTACCACCTAAAACTTATCTGACTGGGAAGCAGATATCACTTCTGTTTGCATGCTGCCTTGTACTGCAGTTTCATTCATTTCATGGGGTCTCTCTTGGTAAGCTATGAGCCTATTTTTCTCCTGACTACAGAGCATCCTACAGTTAATGACAGACTGTAGCTGTCTCCTAGTCTAGTATATTTTCTCAGTGACCAAAGCAAATCTATACTCATGTAAACGTGCCTTTTCCTTGGTGGAAACTGAAATCAGTTCCACAGTTAGTCATACCATAGTCTCGCCTATATAGTCAGAAACTGATATTAAATCTCTCCTTAGTCTGCTCCAAACTCAATAACCCCAATGAGTTCAATGTTTCCTAGTCAACACACTAATCTTTTTCTTTTTTTTTTTTTTAAACCTCATTTCCTCTGGACCCTATCCAAACTCTCTATTTCTTAGATCAATAATAGGATTAACATGAATCTCACCACAATAGCAAATAAGAATACAACCACATGAACTATACTGGGAGAAATCACTTCATATTTCCAATGCTTGCATTTGAGAATTTGATTTGAAATGGTGAGCATGTGTTATTGACTGATTATCTTGCAATTTAGGCTGTCTTTCAGTTCAGTTCAGTTCAATTGCTAAGTTGTGTCCAACTCTTTGCGACCCCATGAATCACAGCATGCCAGGCCTCCCTGTCCATCACCAACTCCTGGAGTTCACTCAAACTCACGTTCATCGAGTCGGTGATGCCATCCAGCCATCTTATCCTCTGTCATCCCCTTCTCCTCCTGCCCCCAATCCCTCCCAGCATCAGGGTCTTTTCCAATGAATCAGCTCTTTGCATGAGGTGGCCAAAGTACTGGAGTTTCAGCTTTAGCATCATTCCTTCCAAAGAACACCCAGAACTGATCTCCTTTAGGATGGACTGGTTGGATCTTCTTGAAGTCCAAGGGACTCTCAAGAGTCTTCTCCAACACCACAGTTCAAAAGCATCAATCCTTCGGCACTCAGCTTTCTTCACAGTCCAACTCTTACATCCATACATGACCACTGGAAAAAACAATGCCTTGGCTAGACAGACCTTTGTTGGCAAAGTAATATCTCTGCTTTTGAATATGCTATCTAGGTTCGTCATAACTTTCCTTCCAAGGAGTAAGCAGCTTTTAATTCCATGGCTGCAATCACCATCTGCAGTGATTTTTGATAGAAAACTTTAGCTATGTTTATAAAATCTGACTGAAAATATCATACCTGCCAATATTCAACTTCCACTTTCTTTCCCTGAAACAATGTTCTGTTTTTTTTCTTTTCTCACTTATTCCTATGGAGAAGGCAATGGCACCCCACTCCAGTACTCTTGCCAGGAAAATCCTTGGATGGAGGAGCCTGGTAGGCTGCAGTCCATGGGGTCATGAATAGTCAGACTGAGTGGCTTCCCTTTCATTGTTCACTTTCATGCATTGGAGAAGGAAATGGCAACACATTCCAGTGTTCTTGCCTGGAGAATCCCAGGGATGGNGCAGCCACCATTAACTTCTGAAATATTATTGCACGTTTGCTTTACTGTCACTTTACAAAAGCACTTCCCGAAAGGCAAGGAAGCCAAAAAAGGAAAAAAATATCCGTTGCTGGCCATCAAGAGGAGGATGGTTATCTCTTTGCAGACTGCACCTTCCCCTTTCCCAAAGCAACAAGGGGTACAGAGATCTGAGTCTCCTTTTTGCTGAACTTGGCAAGAAACTGGTAGACATCTTCTAGAGTATGTGCAGGGCAGAACATACCTCTCCAAAGATCAATCCTATTTTCCTTTCTCATTCTTCCTTTCTTAAGTCTCTCTGCTTTCACTGGCCTCCCAGGGATCCAAGCTTGCTCACAGGAAATTAACCGAAATTAGTTATATACATCTCATCTGCCCTCTGTCCAGTGGATACCTGTTAAGTTGCAGAATATCAGACTTTGCCCACCTTCCATCCATCAGGTGGGGACATTGTTTTATTTACAGGGCGGTGGGGATGGGGAGCATGGTATATTTCCTCAGGGAAGAGAAGAAAGATATCGATATTCGGAGCATGTTCAGACTCCCCAAATCAGCTGCATAGCAGCAGCAGCCCCTCTCATTTCATACCTAATTCCAGGTCATGCTGAGAATGCGAGGTCCCGGTCTTTCTCTTTACAAAATTGTATCACTCTATACACTCTCTGCCTCACAGGGCTTTTCTGAAGACAAATGAAATAGCATCATCTGTTCAATGCAAGCCTGTCCCCTCACAACTCAATGAAAGATACTGTATTATGACCACGCTTTCTCTTCTGCAGCATACAGTACTTCCTATGTTTATTCACAGTGGTATCTCATTTTGCATAGGAAAGTGAAGGCCTGGATATTTGCATTTCCCCAGTGGTCCCACTCTCCTGGCCAAGAAACACATGAAGAAGGGTCTTCACTGGCCCAGAGCCCCTGATAGGATTCCATTCATGCCCGCCACTCACTGACAGAGAAATCCCCCCACAAGAAGGCTGGACTCTCATAAAGAGCTCTGCCAGATTCAGGAAGACGTGGCTTTTTGTTCAACACCATAGGACCCTGTGTGACACTCCACGGCCCAGGCTAGGGGCTGTCACAGCAGCCTTTCACAATTCAAAGAGAAAGGAAAAATAGCCTGCCTTTGAGCATCAGAGATGTGGGAGAGGCAGGAATCAAATCATGAATAAATAAATAAAAACACCAACAGCTGTGATATTTAAAACAGACAATCACTATAACAGCAAATGACAACCCTGCAGCCTGCGGAATCTGCTAATAAACTGTCTGCTGTGACTGTTATTAAAGATAAACTTATGAGCCATGATTATTCAACCATTAAACCTAAGTGGAAATCAAAGGAAAATTTGTGTCAGATGATATATTTGGTGCCGTGTGGCCTAGGAAAATTACTCATCAAATTTGAATCCTGATGTCTTTGTCCTCTAAGGATTGGTCCCTTGAAATTTTGGTCCCATTTATGCAGAGGCTTTCTTCTTTTTTTCTTCTAATTATAATTTTAGTTTGCTAAAATGTGGCTTTTTAAAAAAAATAAACTGCTATAATAAGCACATCTCATGTCATTATCCACAGACTGACGGACGTGCCATTCAATTCAGCAAGGGCACAGCTACCGGAAGGCGAGAATCTAAGCACTTCCTCAGATCCACCTGCTCAGCAGAGCCTCTTCAGCCCTGAGGCTGCTGTTGAAAAAGCTACCAAGAAATCTGGACTGTGGGTAGCTTGGTCGATGTATTAGCTAATTTTCACCTAACAAGAACCCAGATCCAATTTAGAGGTCAGCCGATTCACATTTCACTTGGATCTCAGTCACTGCCATTGCTATTANTCCCTTCTCCTCCTGCCCCCAATCCTTCCCAGCATCAGAGTCTTTTCCAATGAGTCAACCCTTCGCATGAGGTGGCCAAAGTACTGGAGTTACAGCTTTAGCATCATTCCTTCCAAAGAAATCCCAGGACTGGTCTCCCTTAGAACTGTCTCTTATACACATCTCAGTTAATAGGAAGAGTGGCCTATTATGGCAGCAACAACATTGTAGAATAAGATTATTATATAAGCATGCCATTTTGAAGACATAAAAGGATGGTCCAGATTGAAAATAATCTTCAGTTAATGTCCTATATTATTATACATGGGATGTGGCAGAGCATAACAGAGTCAGAGCTATTCAATCTGGTAGGATTTTCAAGGATTGCCTTTCAAACTGCTGTTTGATATTAGTATTTCCTGAGAGCTTTGAATTAGGAATTTAAATTAATCTCCAATAATCAAGGTAATAGTCCTAATTTTAAAAATAAGAAACAATACTAACTACTAAATTTGCACAACCTAAAGTGGTGTGAAAGTATCTGACAGGTTAAGACGATAGCCCCAGGTTAGGCATGTTCGCGTGTGTTAGTCATTCAGTTGTGTCTGACTCTTTGTGACTGCATGGACTGTAGCCAGTCGGGCTCCTCTGTTCATGAATTTTTCAGGCAAGAATACTGGAGTGGATGCCATTTCCTTTTCCAGGGTATCTTCCCAACCCAGGGATTGAACCCAAGTCTCCTGCTTGGCAGGCAGATTCTTTACCACTGAGCCACCTGGGAAACCCAAGAGCACCATTACCATAATGCCAAAACCAGACAAAGGTGCTGCAAAAGAAAAAAAGAAATTATAGGCCAATAGCTTTGATGAATATAGATTTGAATATCCTTAATGGTGAGGTTTGTGGTACTCTGGCCAAAGGGAACAACTTATGCTCAACTCTAGCTGATTGCTACCAGACAGCCATTATATATATATTATGAGAAGTCAATGGCACCCCACTCCAGTACTCTTGCCTGGAAAATTCCATGGATGGAGGAGTCTGACAGGCTGCAGTCCATGAGGTCGCTAAGAGTTGGACATGACTGAGCGACTTCACTTTCACTTTTCATTTTCATGTATTGGAGAAGGAAATGGCAACCATCTCCAATATTCTTGCCTCGAGAATCCCAGGGACACGGGAGCCTGGTGGGCTGCCATCTATGGGGTTGCACAGAGTTGGACATGACTGAAGTGACTTAGCAGCATATATATATATAAGTGTTAGTAACTCAGTCATGTTTGACTCTTTGCAGCCCCATGGCCTGCCTGGGAATTGGACCCAGGTCTCCTGTGTTTCAGGCAGAGTCTTGACCACCTGAGCCACCAAGGAAGACTGTGTATAGTATATACAAAAGTCAAGAGGTTAAGCACCAGCTTCATTCAAATACTATGAGTAGGAAAGAAGCCCATATAAAGTCTGGAACTGGGGACTCAAAACGTTGGTGCTGGAACTACAAGGTGACAATCACATAAATAGCATTTACACTGAATTCATGAGTGTTTCAAGAAATTGTAAAACACAATTCTCATGAATGGCCGGATGTTTGAATCACCTGGAAGGTTTTGTTTGCTTTCCTTTTCAGTCCAGATTTCCAGGTCACCTCCTTAACCAGAGAAGTAAAAATATCCGGGAAGACCACCCACGGATTTGTCTTTATATTTGATAACAACTACTGGATGGACAACTTAGTTTCCCCATGACTTCCATCTATTCTGTGAGCCACTCTGTGAAAGGAATGAAGTCCCTTGAAATGCTGTTACTTCAGCAAAGCCAAGGTTAACCTAAACGTTTACCTAGTGAGACAACTGAAGTACTATGAAGAACAAAAGAACTTGATCATATGCTCAATCTCTGAATATCATAAAATGAAACTAAAATAAACCTCTTTGGATTTGGTAGATAAATGCTGCAGTGTGACCTAGGAAATAGCCAAGAGCTTTTCTTTTACGCACTGGACATTTTTATAATGAAAGTTTACTCGAGAAAAGTAAAACCACATGCTGCATCTAAAGAGACCCTTCTGCTCGCAAGACCCAGCAGTTATCTGAAATACTGTTATCATTTTCCTGATGTGCCAACAGAATGTGCCTGTTCTTTTGACAGATGTGTTCCTTACAAGTTGTGCAAACGTGAATATTTTCAAGTAGTTGAAACAATGACCCCTATATTTAAAGAAAACATGAAATGAATATTTTTTATTACGAACTATTTAGAGTTTTTTAAACAACCTCAAATGTGTTTTTACTGTAGAACTGTATAATAACTAATTTGTCATTTTGTTCACATGAGTATTATGCAGAACTCTAGAATACAAAACCACATATGACACAAGTTTGCTAATTAGAAAACTGGTGTACTAAAATTTGGGGAAAAAAGGACACATCTGAATTATGAAAAAAAAACCACATTACTGAAAACATAATTTAATGATTGCTCTTTAGTGCTAAAGTCAACAGTTCTTAACATGGATACATCATCATTTTGAAAGTGAAAAAGAATATAATGTTCTTTACGCCAGATTGTCAGAAATGTGTGTGTGCTCCTTAAAGTGAATCACACCATTGGAACTTGCATTTATATGAAACTTGTATTTTCTAACTTTTATTCATATGAGCCATTTAATTGTTACCTTCTCATTAGTGAGACTTTTTAAAAATTATGTATGGAAAATTAAAAAACAAAGCAAATATTCATTATTGTTGTTATCCCCATTTTACAGATGAAAAAAATAGATTCAGGGAAATTAAGGGTTCTGTCCAAGGTCACACATGGAGTAAGTGATAGAAGTGGAAATTCAATTCACATTTTCTGGCTCCCAACTCATTTTCATCAGAAATGCAAAGAAACAGCTTGCAAATGTTAATGAACAATTTTCCTTTGGCTCTGTATAAAGTAGAGCCAAAATGTCATTTTGTAGGACCTAGAAATGAATTCTTGGCCCAAAATAGGATTGCCATCAATTTTCATCCAAAATTTAAAGCATATTTAGGCCCAAAGTCCAGCAAATATGGGCTTTTTTCTACAGTGGTTAGAAGAAAGAAGACAACAAAAAGTTTCTCAACAAATCTATCCTTCTCTTTGAGCTGGTTCATAAGTCAGTTAGTCTTTGGGTGAAAGGAAATAAATTCATCACCTGTACTGACTGACTGTTCCTATGAAAGGTATCAAAGTAAAGAAACAATTATAGTTTGTATGCAATAAAGTTCATCTTAAAGCTATAAGAAAACAAGATGAGTATCAGATTCTCCTCACGAATACCTTGGGAAGGTGAGTAGGAAAGAATTGAAAAGCGAAAGTGTTAGTAGCTCAGTCATGTCTGACTTTTTGCGACCCATGGAATGTAGCCCTTCAGACTCCTCTGTCCATGGAATTCTCCAGGCAAGAATACTGGAGTGGGTTACCATTCCCTTCTCCAGGGGATCCTCCCAATCCAGGGATTGAACCCCCGTCTCCCACACTGCAGGCAGCTTCTTTACCGTCTTGCCAGCAGGAAAGAACTGAAGACCTGCAGGAAAGCCTGATGGGGCTTCCCAGGTGGCACCAGTGTAAAGAACCCTCCTGCTAATGCAGGAGAAGTAGGAGTTGTGGGTTTGTTCCCCTTCCCAAGGTATTCTGTTGGGAAGATCTGCTGGCAGAGAGCATGGCACCCCACTCTAGTATTCTTGCCTGGAGAATCTCCATGGACAGAGGAGCCTGGTGTGCTATAATCCATAGGGTCACAAAGAGTCAAACACAGCTGAAGCGACCTAGCACACAAGCACCAGAGCCTGTTACCTTGCCAGAGATATTTGGTACAAGGTTTGGGGAAAATGCTTACTTCCCACCTCTCATGTTTCCTTTCATATGGCGGACTGTGACAATGTAATGTGTTAGTATTAAAGTTCTGGTCTTCCTACATCCCCTAATTCACTCCATCCTCGCTAGTGGGTTTGGGAGAAGAAACTAGCAGATAGAGTTGGAACCTTCCTCTTCTCTCTGTTTTTGAGTCAGTCTGTCTGTGGAGATCATGGATTCCTAATTATGGAATCACCGACAAGCCTCTCTACTGAGAGGCCCTGTCCTCTTGTTGGAAACGTTTTAAATAATTCTCTGAGAATCAGACTATGAAATGGAGACTAGACTTTTAGATTTGAATGAGGTTCTCTTTCCTAATTTGAAAACAAGGCCAAATTTTTATGTCAATTTCTAAGGTCACCAAACTTACAAGAAAAAATCTATCCATGCTCCCATAAATATTCACTTAGAAATTAAATAGTTTTTAATCTAAAACTTCATGAAAGAAACTAGTAAAGAATAAGCATGTGCTCGAATAAATGTGGTAACCATTAAACCATATTTGTGTCTGTGGTGCCAGGCCAATTGAGTAGGGAAAGAATAGTCTGTTCAACAAATGGTGCTGGGAAAACTAGATGTCAAGATGTTAAAGTGTGAAATAGGACTCCTATTGCATGCTATATACAATATGAAGTGAAAATGGATCATAGGGCTAAACATAAAACCTGAAACTATAAAATTCTCAAAAGAAAACACAAGAGTACATCTTTTTTACCTTAGGTTAGCCAGTGGTTTCCAAATACGATACCAAGTGCAGTGATGGGTTTTTTTTATGCAGAATATATAATGAGAATGACTAATGGTTACTACTTTTTAGATGAGTAATAGTATTAGGGTTTTAAAAATTAATTTTTTGTTGGGTATACAAAGTAGTGTATTTAAGGATAAACTATTTTAATATCTGAGATTTGGATGAATGAAGCATATAATGTGTATATGACTAAATAATTATAGCTATTGAATCTTTCAAAAATTAATATAAAAAGTAGATTAATTGGATATCATCAAAATGTAAACACTTGTGTTTCAAAGAACACTATAGAGGAGGTGAAAGTATAATACACAAAACTGGGGAAAATATTTGCAAGTGATATATCTAATAAAAGACTTTATCCAGAATATATTATCATGAAATTAAAAAATAAAGGGCAAATAATCCAATTTTAAAAATAAGCAACTAATTTGTAACTTCCCTGGTGGTCCAGTTGTTAAGAACCTGCCAGCTAATGCAGATCCCTAGTCTGGGAACTAAGATCCCCTATTCCTGGCGCAACTCAGCCTATGCTCCACTGTACTGAGACTACTGACTGTGCAGCACTCTGAAGCCTGCACACCACACCCCAGCTCCCACATGCCCCACCACAGGGCCCATGTGCTGCAACTAAGGCACAGCACACCCAAATAAATAAGCATTTAAAAGAACAAAAATTAGCAAATAATTTAAAGGCATTTATTGAAATAATATATCAATGGCAAAAATAAGCACATGAAGATATATTCAACATCATTAGTCACTCAGTTCAGTTCAGTCGCTCAGTCGTGTCTCACTCTTTGCGACCCCATGAATCANGACATTTATTGAAATAATATATCAATGGCAAAAATAAGCACATGAAGATATATTCAACATCATTAGTCACTCAGTTCAGTTCAGTCGCTTAGTCATGTCTCACTCTTTGCGACCCTATGAATCACAGCATGCCAGGCCTCCCTGTCCATCACCAACTCTTGGAGTTCACTCCAACTCACGTCCATCGAGTCGGTGATGCCATCCAGCCATCTCATCCTCGGTCGTCCCCTTCTCAGCCTGCCCCCAATCCTTCCCAGCATCAGAGTCTTTTCCAATGAGTCAACCCTTCGCATGAGGTGGCCAAAGTACTGGAGTNTGCTGATATAAGAAATTGAGGATGACATAAACAGATGGAAAGAAACACCACCTTCTTGGATTAGAAGAATCAATATTGTCAAAATGACTACACTATCCAAGGAAAGCTACAGATTCAGTGTAATCTCTGTTAAATTACCAATGGCATTTTTCACAGAACTAGGACAAAAACAATTTAATGTGTATGGAAATGCAAACGTTTTTGAAATCAAATCACTACATGCTACAAAAATTGGTATTGCATTTGCCATGTTTATATTGTTTAATGTATTGACCAATAAATGATTCCATGTCTATTTGAGAAGAACACTCAGGAAATATATTTCAGACCAAAAGTTGAAGGCAAAAATGTTTATTCTCAGAAACTTAGATCATTTTTTCCTTAAACACAAAAATTATGTAATAAAACATGTCTCTATTTTTTTTTTGGCTCTGACCACATTGAAGTACTAAGTCACTTTTTAAAATTTATTTTAGAAATTATTTTCCTTCTTCTTTTATATTTTCCTGGTCTTCTTATAGTAGTGTGTTATATTTTTCCAAACTATTATATAAGCAAACAGAACCATTTATTTTTTAAAATGAAAAAGAAAAAAATTAATACATGAATAAATTAATTAATGAATAACATGCAAGTAAATTTAGTAGATATTACCCAATGAGTATTCCATGTGATCAGATTGCTAATTGTCTGAGATTGTGGTTTCAGTCTGCCTAAACTATATAAAAAAGATCTTCATGACCCAGTTAATCACGATGGTGTGATCACTCACCTAGAGCCAGACATCCTGAAATGTGAAGTCAAGGGGGCCTTAGGAAGCATCACTATGAACAAAGCTAGAAGGGGAGATGGAATTCCAGTTGAGCTATTTCAAATCCTGAAAGATGATTCTGTGAAAGTGCTACACTCAATATGCCAGCAAATTTGGAAAACTCAGCGGTGGCCACAGGACTGGAAAAGGTCACTTTTCATTCCAATCCCAAACAAAGGCAATCCCAAAGAATACTCAAACTACTGCACAATTGCACTCATCTCACATGCTAGTAAAGTAATGCTCAAAATTCTCTAAGCCAGGCTTCAGCACTACATGAACCGTGAACTTCCAGATGTTCAAGCTGGTTTTAGAAAAGACAGAGGAACCAGAGATCAAATTGCGAACATCTGCTGGATCATGGAAAAAGCAAGAAAGTTCCAGAAAAACATCTATTTCTGCTTTATTGACTATGCCAAAGCCTTTGACTATGTGGATCACAATAAACTGTGGAAAATTCTGGAAGAGATGGGAATACCAGACCACCTGACCTGCCTCTCTGAGAGACTTGTATGCAGGTCAGGAAGCAACAGTTAGAACTGGACATGGAACAACAGACTGGTTCCAAATAGGAAAATGAGTGTGTCAAGGCTCTATACTGTCACCCTGCTTATTTAACTTATAGGCAGAGTACATCATGAGAAACACTGGACTGGAAGATACACAAGCTGGAATCAAGATTGCCAGGAGAAATATCAATAACCTCAGATATGCAGATGACACCACCCTTATGGCAGAAAGTGAAGA